>OLKM01002450.1:42500-47500 GCA_900291075.1 Melanogrammus aeglefinus
CGTGGCCCGCTCTCTCCTTTTTCTCCATCATTCAAATTCTTTCAATCCTTTTTCTTTAGGGCATGATTCATTTATTTATATTTTCTTAGGAAATTATCTTTTACGTCTTTTTAATTTTCTCATAGCTTATGGGATTTCTTTAATTACTGTCTAGCCTCGCCTCCTTAAATTGAATCCCAAACGATAATAAGAGGTTCTTCTCTCCGTCTGAAACGGCTCTTTTATCTTTTATCGTTATGAGCACTAACCAAGATCCTGTACTGAAGACCAGTTTAATGGCGTCTCGTGAAGTCATATATATTTCTTTATCAAAGCTGTTAGACGTCAAGTGAAGAGCTCAATGTCCTTGATAATGGCCTGGCTAATGGTCTCTATAACCAAAGCATGGTGGAAAACAGGTAGGGGGTGGGCAGTGGCCTGGCAGTGGTTGACTTATTCACACACTTGCTTTGTAATGTGCAGTCTGCCCACTAGTGCTGGCCATCGGAGCAACACTGCTCTCTAGTGATCGGCTCTGACGGGTTGTTGTTCTCACCGATAGGTGCTGGAAGAGCCAGGCTCTCATAATGTTGGTGGCCACCTTGGGGAAGATCCCTCTCTTTTTGTTGTTTCTCCTGTCGCGGTCCGATTCCTCATCCTCCCCTGTGCTGGGAGAGGCCACGTCCATACCGTCGCCTACACACACATACACACACACACACACACACACACACACAACCTTCATTAGGCTGGCTTTGTGCGTGTGTAGCTGTATATATCCGTATAAGTACACTACCCAGCAAAAAGTTTATAAAGAGAGAGATTGTTTGCTTACGTAACTCTTGCTAGCGTGTGTGTGTTTATAGATGTCTTGGTGTTTGTGTGTGTGTGTGTGTGTGTGTGTGTGTGTGTGTGTGTGTTTGTACCCGTGTCGCTGCAGTTGTCTGCTGTGCTGTGTGAAGGCAGGCCACAGTTGCCAGGGGTCCCAAGAGGAGTTGTGGCGCACTCATCAGGCTCACGTAACCATGATGCATTCTAGAGAGAGAGAGAGAGAGAGAGAGAGAGAGAGAGAGAGAGAGAGAGAGAGAGAGAGAGAGAGAGAGAGAGAGATGAGAGAGAGCGATGAGCAGAAAGACGATTGAGAGAAGAAGAGAGGAGAGAGAGAGAGAGAGAGAGAGAGAGAGAGAGAGAGAGAGAGAGAGAGAGAGAGAGAGAGAGAGAGAGAGAGAGAGAGAGAGAGAGGGGGGAGGAAGAGATGAGCGATGAGCGATGAGCCAAAAATACAATTGAAATAAACAATATCTGGAGACAAATATGTGACAAAAATGCCTGTAAATGATTTATGATGGAGGGTATATATAGTTGCTCTCCTCACCTGCTCTGACAGACTGGTGCAGGAGCCAGTGAAATCCTCCATATCCGACTTGGACCCACCCTCCCGGTCCTCCATCACCAGGTCCGTGGGCATCTTACCCTTCAGGCAGGTGATGTAGCGGTGGCAGAAATTATCACACAGGTCGTGCACCTGCAGGGGGGGGGGGATCACACAGGGACCATTAGCACCGTGGCGTAGGGCGGGCCCGGGTGCAGCATCTATTTTTAATGCTTGGGAATATTTTGGATTGCCAAGAGAACAGGTTGAAAAGAGACAACTTCTTTTGTGTTTCAAAGAAGGCATCGGTTGTCGTCCTTTGTCATGCCCAGAGCATGGTGCCAAAAAAAAACAAACGCAGTGAATCGTTTAGTTCAGAAAGGTTTACGACCAGAGCTACTCTTGATCTATTGCTTTGCAAAAACCAGTTCACTTTAATTAGCACCTCCAAGTTGTGATCCCTAGCAAGCCACCTTGTTGACTCAAAATAGTGCAGAAGCGTTTCACCGATGGCATCAGACGTGTCAGCAGGAGGACTTTAGGACAAACCTTTTCAAGCTCCAGCAGGTGAAAGCGCAGCACCTGAATCGCCTGAATCATCTGCCGAAAAAAGAACCAAGAGATCCATGATCACTTCATGATTCTGCCTTCTCTGGTCATTATTAAGTTATGTTTATATGGTGTGTTTTTTTTTCCCAATCTAGGTTTAAAGTCTTACCAGGTTGTCCAGCTCTGGGTTGGAAGAAAATATGGGCTTCTCAGAACGAATCTGAAACACAGCAACACGTAAATAAATAAATCTCATATAATAATGTCATATAATTAATATACGCAAACATATGAAATTAAATTAAACTCTGCAAAACTGAAAAATAGCTTTTTTTATATCTCTCCTTTGATTGGTCACTTGAGACATCACTCACCTGTTTGGCAAATGCGGCGATGTCTTCATTGAAGGAGTCGGAGGAGCATACGTCGCTGTGATTGGTCATGCCCGGGAGGTGGGAGGTCCCCGAAAAGGACACGGAGTCTCGAGGAGAGCAGGTGGCTAGCTCACACTTCTCAAACACTAGAGCCAGCAGTGGGAACAGCGGGTGACTACACACACACACACACACACACACACACACACACACACACACACACACACACACACACACACACACACACACACACACACACACACACACACACACACACACACACACACACACACACACACACACAGAAGCATTGCACAATTAACATACTGTATATAAACACATTAACAGTTGACACATGGTTACACATATACACGATGCATTCATAGATTGTATTGAAATCCATTCTGAAGCACGGCATTCACGGGAGGCCCGAGCACACATATCCAGTGTACTGTTACAGCATCCATCCACGTGGTGCACATGTACATTTCTACACGCTCTATCGCAAAGGCTAGACAGGCCCCGGCATATGCGCACATACACACGTGCACACATGCACACACATGCACACACATGCACTCGCACACGCGCACACACACACACACGGAAGCACAAGGGACACTCACCCGTAGATCAGGTCTCTGTGGTGCTTCAGGGAGTCGGGGAATGGTTTGTCCGTAGTGCTGGGGGGGCAGTGACCTCACTGCGTCCCCGTAGCCCCCCAAAGACATGGCCTCCGACCCAGGGTAATGGCCCAGGTCCTCATACTGAGAGAGAGAGAGAGAGAGAGAGAGAGAGAGAGAGAGAGAGAGAGAGAGAGAGAGAGAGGAGAGAGAGAGAGAGAGAGAGAGAGAGAGAGAGAGAGAGAGAGAGAGAGAGAGAGAGGGGATCATGAGGGGGAGGTGGGCGGTGTTGTTGGCCTGGGTGGGGCGGACCCATAAGAAGCTGGTGTCATGCAGCCCGCTGGTGTTTTAGTGTTGGCGCTCCACGGCCAAAGGGTCAGTGATCCCGGGGATGTCGGCTGTCACTTCCTCTACTGTACGTTTACAATGATCCTCTGTGGCTCACAGCACGGCTGGGCCAGCGTGGTGAATGGGTTGGTGTGTGTGTGTGTGTGTGTGCATGTGTCCGTGTGTGTATATGTGTGTGTGTGTCTGTGTGTGTGTTCGTGTGTGCGTGTGTGTCTGTGTGTGTGTGTATGTGTGTGTGTGTGTGTGTGTGTGTGTGTGTGTGTGTGTGTGTGTGTGTGTGTGTGTGTGTGTGTGTGTGTGTGTGTGTGTGTGTGTGTGCGCGCGTACACGTGAGTCAGCTATAATCCTGTGTTGATATGTTCACCATTGTCCGGTTACGCATTTGTGGGAAGTAGAAGGAGGAGAGGAGATAATACTGAGGATGAATTTTGTATGTGTGCGTGTGTGTGTGCACGACACGTGCATCTAAAACAGTCAGCGTGTGCAGAGTATCTTAGCCCTACCAAGGGAACCATTCACAGTACACCACAAGCTGTGCTCAAACATCTACTGTACACACACACACCATACACACACACAAATACATATACGCACACAAACACACACAATTAACATGACAACCAACATACACAATTAACGTATGCATGTGTAAAAACACACACACACACACACACACACACACACACACACACACACACACAACACACACACACACACACACACACACACACACACACACACACACACACACACACACACACACACACACACACACACACACACACACACACACACACACACACACACACACACACACATAAACATGCATGCACAAACAGTCAAGCTAAATGCCCCTCGAGCAGAGTGCACACACACACATACACCATCACACACGCACACACACACACACACACACACACGCACACACACACACACACACACACAACACACACACGCACACACACACACACACACACACACACACACACACACACACACACACACACACACACACACACACACACACACACACACACACACACACACACACACACACACACACACACACACATTCATGAATAAGCATCGAACCCCCTCCCGTTCCGTTCCACTGTAGCTCGGTTATTTCTGCTTAACTGCCGTTTCTCTCTGAGGTGGCATTGCCCGGGTCAGCAAAACTGCCTCTGTTTCTTTTTGCGCTGGATTAATATCGCTCACATCACAGTCTCATATGTCCGCCAGATCACAGAAAGCACCTGCTTCGATGCCTTGCCGGGACACCTTTTAGTTTTTATGGAGGCTGACTATTAACACAATCACTGCTATCAAATTGCGCGCCTCTCTGGACGCCCGGCCAGGATCGGATTTCTTGGCGCATTTGGCGGCTGTGCGTCAAACGGATCAAAGCAGAAGAGAGAGGACAAATTCCTCGCATTTTCTCTGTTAAAAGCATGGGAGTGTTCACTCAAAAGTGAGAACATCGACGGTCTATACTTTTGATTTTAATAAACAAATGAATAAATGTTATAAGATTTTTGCTATGATTTTCATTTTTTTGAGCTGAAATTAACTTTTTTTTAAATATGGTCAAAATTGTTGAAAAGTGTTGCTATAAAATAAAACACATTTCGTGTGCCTCCTTAAAAAAATTGTACTTAGAGAACATCAAAATTAATGCTGGGTCTATTTACCATTTAAATAAAACACTTTCTAAGTTTGAACCATACTATCTTTAAGTGACTCCCTTTTGCTCAA
>OLKM01002450.1:52500-53858 GCA_900291075.1 Melanogrammus aeglefinus
TGATGTAATGTGAATCCCCTGCAGGACTTATCTGCAACTAAATATGGGGAACGTTGCATAATGTGTACATATTTAGTGCTTAGTAATATGATATATTGTAAGATACCCAACTTTATTATGTCATTGTAAGAGACAGGGAAAACAGCAGAAATCTATTTGTATTTTCCTTGAGGAGTACTCTGGAGGACTTCCTGCCTCCACCCCACCATTTCCCAAAGGAAATATTCCGCCTTTTACTCCAATGTATTTGCCAACATGTACAAGTAGAATTGATGTTAATAATTTTTTATAAAAATGCTTTTCTTAAAAGTTTGTTGAATGATAATGTTGCCTGAAACCATGACCATAATTAATTGGTAATTGGTAAAACGGTATCACTTTAACCAAAGAGTTTGACATTAAGGATGGAATCTGCCCTCACAAAAACAGTAAGGCCTATTTACTTTTAATATTTAAATCATTAAAACTGTAACATTGGAGTCCTTTTAAAATGTAGTGTGAGTTGTGAAGGGGGATTGGGGGCAGGGAACTAGATAGTCAAGATACATCAAGAGAGAGAGAGAGAGAGAGAGAGAGAGAGAGAGAGAGAGAGAGAGAGAGAGAGAGAGAGAGAGAGGAGAGAGAGGAGAGAGAGAGAGAAGAGAGAGACAGAGAGAAATGGAGAGAGAGGAAGGAGGAGGAGAAGAGAGACAGCAGAAGAGAGGGGGAGATAGAGAGAGAGAGAGCGAGAGAGAAATGGAGATAGAGAGATCGAGAGAGAGGGAGCAGAGAGGGAGAAGGAGAGAAGAAGAGGAGAAAAGGGAGAAGGGAGAGGAGAGAGAGAGAGAGAGAGGAGAAGAAGAGAGAGGAGAAGAAGAGAGAAGAGACAGAGTGAGAGATGGAGTGAGGGAGAGAGAGAGAGAGAGAGAGAGAGAGAGAGAGAGAGAGAGAGAGAGAGAGAGAGAGAGAGAGAGAGAGAGAGAGAGAGAGAGAGAGATGGAGAGAGGGGGGCGAGGGAGAAATGGAGATAGGGAGACAGAGAGGGAGAAGGAGAGAGGGAGGGAGCAGTGTACAGCAAGTAGGAAGGGCCACTGCAGTTGTTTGTCATTTGCTGTCAAGATTCAAGTATTTTCTCCTGCACATCCATGGGGGCCCGTTGAGTGTGTGTGTGCAATGTGATGAGTGTGTAAAACAAAAGTATGTACACACACCTGAGAGAGAGTGTGTGTGTGTGTGTGTGCGTGTGTGTGTGTGTGTGTGTGTGTGTGTGTGTGTGTGTGTGTGTGTGTGTGTGTGTGTGTGTGTGTGTGTGTGTGTGTGTGTGTGTGTGTGTGTGTGTGTGTGTGTGTCGTGTTGTGTGTGTGTGGTGTGTGTGTGGT
>OLKM01002450.1:63280-68656 GCA_900291075.1 Melanogrammus aeglefinus
TTCCCTTGACAGCAATCCTAGGTTGGGATTATCCTAAAACTTCCATGGCCAGACCTTTGACCCGTGTCATGGCCTATCTAAAGCTGCTGCTGGCCTGCAGTATCGGGATGTGGGGTGTGTGTGTCTCGTCCTTATCACCTTCATCGTTAGCGGCAGCGCGCCAGCCAGCTCTCAGGGAGGCTGACCGTGAGGAGGTGATGCACGCTGATCTTCTCATGTTTACTTGAACGTGAATTCAAGCTCCACCTCCAGCTGCATGATTCTGGGTTTGATTAAACAGGAAATGACGTTCATGGGGAATGTGTATGTCGGGCTTGAACCACACAACAGCGAGTATGCTTTTCAACAAAGATGTAGAGTACTAATTAAGAATACATATGAAATGTCCTTTGTTTTGCCTTGATTTTATTTATGTGGCTTGCAAAGTGAATGTCCATATAAATACAAATATTCAAAACAAAGGACAAACAATCAATAAAAAATAACAATTAGCCATGAGCTATAAATTAAAAATGTACAAATGTATCAACATCTCCACTTTAAATCATTCAGCAAGGGAACCTTGAGGTTCTTGAATAGGGAAAAAATACCAGCAATGTGCTGAGGTGGTCAAACATGCTGGGTCGGGTGTGATGCAACATTGTCAAGTAAGCAATCAACCATTTGAACAGAAGAGAGGTGTTCAGAGGGTCTGGAAACCCTCATCGGCCTCCTTCTGATTGGCCCACATGACGTCATGATTGACATTCCTGCGGACGGAGACGTGGCTCAGCTCATCCTCTGCTCTCTTTTGCTCCGTGCTGTCCTCCCCCTCCCCCTTTTGCTCCTCCAGCTCGTCCTCCTCTTCCTTCTGCTCCTCCTTCACCTCCTCCAAAGTCCCTTGCTCCTCTCCTCCACGCCCAGCCGGTTTTATGTCTTCACTCTCGCCCGACAACGCATCCTGTTCCCTTGGAAACGGACATCCTACCGGCAGCTCTGATCGGCCCTCTGCCTTGTTGTCGCTCATCGTCTCTTGAGCGACAGCTTCGTCGGCCGCCTGCTGCTGCATCTCCTCTGCCTCGTCACTAGAGGGCGCCACCGACTCACCTTCGGTTATTTCCACATCGTCGTTCATCTTCTCACATTCCCGTTGAGCCTCCATGTCCCCGTCCCTGTTATGCTGCCTCCGTAGGGTCTTCCTGTTCTTGCTTTGGCGGGACTGGTTGCACAGCAGTGTGCGTCTGCGATGCCACTGCTTGAGAGAGATCTGAGCCTCCACGCTGAGCTGGCGGGCGGCCAGGCGAGGCCGAAAGCTGCTAATGTAGTAGAGCGAGGCGTACACCGACGTCAGGTAGTAGCCGCCTAGAGGGAGGGAGAGAGAGGGGGGGGGGCACAAATGAAGAGAGTGGTAGGGAGAAAGAAAAAGAGAAAGATAGTGAGAGTGAAAGAGAGAGTGAAGGAAGGAGAGAAAGAGAGAGAGAGAGAGAGAGAGAGAGAGAGAGAGAGAGAGAGAGAGAGAGAGAGAGAGAGAGAGAGAGAGAGAGAGAGAGAAGAGAGAGAAGAGAGAGAGAGAGAGAGAGAGAGAGAGAGAGAGAGAGAGAGAGAGAGAGATGAGGGTGTGAAAGAAGATGAAGAAGGGTGAAGAGAAAGGACAGCAGGAATGTGCATAATCAATTGACATCAGATCAGGCTACTGCTTAAAGCATGCTACTAGTAGGATGCTTATTTTTTTAATTGAGCCATAAAGCTGTTAAATTTGTCCAGTAAAGAGACAAGTTTCTCCTTAGCGCCATTAAATAATAAGTTCAATTAAAGTTTAATTCTAAAACAAAGTAAAAAATGCTCTTAAATACGGTAGTCCGGCTTTTGTCCAGTGAAGAGCCAAGTTGTTCTCCTTAGAGGCCTTACATCCTTTAAGTAACTCAAACTCAAGTTTGATCAAAACAAATGCCCAACATGCTTTGTGTTGCGTTCCTCTGCCTGCCTCACCCTCCCCCTGCAGCTGTGACGGGTCCAGCAGCTCCATCATGTAGTCCGTGTCCAGCTGCACCGTCACTAGGTCGCTACGCAGCAACACCCACGTCAGGCAGGGCAGGAAATCATCCGCCCCAAACACAGACCCTGCAGGAGAGGGGGAGAGGAGAGGAGAGGAGAGGAGAGGAGAGGAGAGGAGAGGAGAGGAGAGGAGAGGAGAGGAGAGGAGGAGAGAGGAAAGGAGAGGAGAGGAGGAGACGAGGAGAGAGGAAAGGAAAGGAGAGGAGGAGAGGAGGAGGGAGGAAAGGAAAGGAAAGGAGAGGAGAGGAGAGGAGAGGAGAGGGGGAGAGAAGGAAGGAGAGGAGAGGAGAGAAGGAGAGGAGAGGAGCAGAGAGGAGAGGAAAGGAGAGGAGAGGGGGAGAGAGGAAAGGAAAGGAGAGGAGAGGAGATGAGGAGAGAGGAAAGGAGAGGAGAGGAGGAGAGAGGAAAGGAGAGGAGAGGGGAGGAGGAGAGAGGAAAGGAGAGGAGAGGGGAGGAGAGGGGAGGAGGAGAGAGGAAAGGAGAGGAGAGGGGGAGAGAGGAGAGGAGAGGAGGAGAGAGGAAAGGAGAGGGGGATAGAGGAAAGGAGAGGAGAGGGGGAGAGGAGAGAAGAGGAAAAGAGAGGAGCAGAGGGGAGAGGAGAGGAGAGGAGAGGAGAGGAGAGGAGGGAGAGGAGAGGAGAGGAGAGGGAGAGGAGAGGGAGAGGAGAGGAGAGGAGAGGAGAGGAGAGGAGAGGAGAGGAGACGAGAGGAGACGAGACGAGACGAGACGAGACGAGACGAGACGAGAGAGGTGAGGGGGGACGGGAGAAGAGGGGAGGAAATTAGACACTTTTCAATGTTTGTGAAAGTTTCAGAGGTCCACTTCCAGTCCGTCTGGATTTCTTAGGGTAAATACAGAGTAATAGAGGAAGGCTCATTAGAGGAAGACAGCCCATCTGAATGAGGATATAGCTCTCAACTGAGGCTAGATGCATGACTTATCGCAGTGACTACAACTGAATGCCTGGACTCTCGTTACGGTTCAATGGCCAGCCCCCCCATCACCCATTTAAAATGTTTTGCCTGTATATGTGCGTTCACGTGATCAGCGAAGGTTTAAAGGACAATTCCGGTATTAATAACATCATCAAGTATCGTAGCGGAATACAGTTACTGTTGTGTTTTATTTGGCGTTCCGTAAATCCCATTGAAACTGAAACCGGAACCGGACATGTTTATGTTTGGTTGTAGTCTTTTCGCTCGGTTCTCCGTATCAACAGTATGGCTTGAACCGAGCGAAAAGACTACAACCAACCTCCCTTGCAATGAGCAATGAGTCTTCCAACCGAAATTAATGGATTTACAAAATGCCAAATAAAACACGACGGAAACTGTATTTCGCTACCATACTTGATTAAAAAAAAGAAGATGAGGATGTATGCATTGCCTTGGGAGAGGTTAGACTCTAAACTCTCCCCAGGCAATGAATTGTAAATCCAGGGTTAGGGATTATTTACTATCCTTTTTTTATTTAAATATTGACTATGCTTAAAGGAAGCAGGGTTATTACCTAATTTTTTTTAGGTAATAGGAGGGATGAAGGAGGGATCCCCCAGCCTGAAGGAGGGATCCCCCAGCCTGAAGGAGGGATCCCCCACCCTGAAGGAGGGATCCCCCACCCTGAAGGAGGGATCCCAGACTCTGAATGAGGGATCCCCCACCCTGAAGGAGGGATCCCAGACTCTGAATGAGGGATCCCCCACCCTGAAGGAGGGATCCCAGACTCTGCGTTCCTTCTCAAGATTTCTTCCTTGCTAATTAGGGTTTCGTTTTTTCTTGCCTTCTGGGGTCTAGGGTCAGGGCGGTGTCATAAACATACCTTCAGCTCTTTGAGACTGTACCGTACCGGTGATTAAGGGCTTTACAAATCAAATCTAATTGAACTGAACTGAACTGAAATGCCCCCCCCCCCCCCCCTTGGCCCCAACTCTCTGGGCTCCTTTACCTGAGGAGGCGTTGGCCGTCATGCAGTGGTAGATGCTCTTGCACACCTTCAGCAGCACGCCGACCTTCTTGCTGGGGGAGTAGGCGGCGTGCATGCCCGCCCACCGCTGCTGCACCCGCTCCAGGGTGGGGCCGTCGGGCACCCCGGCCCCTGCCGAGCCACCCAGGTCCTCAACCCCCTGGTCCCCCAGCACCCGCTGGTGGCCCCGCAGGTTGGCCAGGGTGCCGTCGTGGCCCCGGGCCGCCTGCAGCGAGGAGTAGAGGTGGGCGGAGACAGGCTTCAGCGCCACCTTGTGGAGGCACTGCTCCACCATGGAGTCTAGGGACCGGAGGGAGAGAGAGGATACAAGGTGGGGGAGGAGAACAGGGGAGAACTCATCACATTGATCTTGAGTTTGTGTTGATTGCGGCTCTACTCCGCGCAATCCATCGTATAGAATGTCTGCATAGAAGCTATAGTGTTGTTGTTGTTGTTTTTTAAAAGAAACATGTGTTGGTTAGTTCTGGGGTGACTGAAGTCGCTGAGGAAACGACAACCCCTTGAGGAAGCGAAGACGTCCAAGGTCAAGCACAAACACAGAACTGAAACCAGTACATAGCAAAAATAGGGAAACTTAACTTATACATCCATACAGGGGGACTGTATGGACTCTGTAAGAAGTTCCAATGATTACAATTTTAGAACTGATTTATTTGTAACTGAATTAAGTTTTAGAATTGTGTTGTTAAATATCTTGGAAGGCCATTGTTCCTACATTTTGAAGGGTTCCGATTCAACAGGACTTCCCTCCTTGCTACTCACCCATCTCTGAGTTGGTGGTGTCGGCCATGCTGTCCAGGAGGACCTGAATCTCCAGGCAGTCCAGGAGCACCTCCCTCAACGCTGTGAGCGACGACCTCACTTCCTGTAGGTACTCCGAGCCCCTGGGCTGGCCCGGGTCCATCCCGCCCTTTAGCGTGGTCTCTATAAACTCTCGGAGCGCCTCGGCAAACGGCCCGCACTTCCGGTCGCTCAGCTCCGTCACGCGGTTGAGCAGCCTCTTCTGCTGGCTCACCAGCCCGCCGATCGCCTGGCCCACGGCCGAGAGCCGGTTCTTCACCTTGTCGGCCAATCGCTGTGCAGAGATCTGCTGGCAGGCGGGGCTCTGGGCGACCGGGGACTCCTGCTCCTCCTCGATGCTGCTGATGGACAGCGTGTCCAGCTCCATGGAGGGGGGGTGAGACAGCAAGAAGGAGGAGGAGGAGGAGGAGGAAGAGGAGGAGGAGGAGTGGCTGGAGGGGGGAGGAGCCAGCCAGACCAGGCATGTGGCTGGCTATAGATAGTTGATGAGATGATCGGCGTGCGGGGATGGGAGGCCAGCGCAGACCCCGTCCTCCACCCAGGACACCCGGTGGGGGG
>OLKM01002451.1:0-57292 GCA_900291075.1 Melanogrammus aeglefinus
ACCATCCTCTCCGAGGTGTGGCCCCCAGGTACGTTGTGTGTGGTCTGTATCTCTGTTTGTGTGTCTCCTGTTGTGTGTTGTTGGGTTTTTTCCTCCTTCTAGTGGGTATTTTTCCTTTTATATTTGGATACCCAACCACCACCACATAAGAATAATCAAGAAACAATGGCTTTATATTTAAGTAATTTCCTTACATGAATTAAAATATGTCAACGCAATTAACTGAGGATTTTAGTTTTGTACACCACGCATCTCTTGTTTGTTTTTTTTTCCTTCCCGTCATTTTAAAAGCTTCTTTTGTTGTGTGTGGTGGCGTTCCGTCCTTAGAACCAAGACCAGAGATCACCTTCTCGCTGGAAAATGAATGTGCCCGCACCCAGGAGTAAACGTCCTCAATCACAGCCGTGGTTCGCCCTTGGCTCAGGAAACGGAGAGAGCATCACCCCCTTTGTGGAGTCCCCCCCCCCCCGCCATGGGGAACAAGTCTAGTGGCTCACTTTCAAGCAACAAAAACATGGTTTTTAAGAAATCCAGAACATACGACACAGATAACACAACCTTGCCATACTGGGATAATATAAGTGTGTACTTTAAGTGTTTCACAAGTTTTCCCCAAATCTGCTTCCGTAACTCCTCTAAAGAGGAGTGGGCCTTCCACTAGGTAAGAAAACCCCGGCTAGCCCTTTGGTTCTTATCCCTGTCTGTCTGCGCTGTCCCCCAGAACCTGGTCGTGCTTTTAACATAGCGGTGGATTTGATTTAGAAGTCTGGTTCTGTACGTCGCTTTTCCCCCGCTAAAAAGTATGAAAAGTTTTTTGAATCAATGCCAATGTATTTTAATGTTTAACTATTCCCAAACGGCTCAGGGGAAAAGGAGGCGAGTGGTAGAGAGCCGCCCACTTGCTGAAGACTTGCGTTTCCGTTACACATTCCATCCTCTTCGTGGTGTGTGTGTGGTTTGTTGTGTGTGGTGTGTGGTGTGTGGTGTGGTGTGTGTTTTGTGTGTGTGTGTCGTGTTAAATTGTGGGACAAGCCCCCAAGACCTCTGGCCTTTCGGAGCACCGTGGCCCCGGGCTTCCTGCCGTGTCAAGCCTTGATTGGGGCCGCCCCCGAGGGCGCCCGCGGTCCACCCTCGTACCCGCCGTGCTTGTTAACTTTACAGCCCGGGAAAGGAGGGGCGAGCGGAGCTGCTCCCCGCCAACCGGAAAGGGCCGACTCGGGCGCTCATCCGGGCTCCTGCGACCCCGGAGGGAATTACACGGTGAAAGGTTCCAATCCGCCCTGCATGAAAAGGACCGCAGCCCAGCACGCCGCTGTGGGGGAACGCAGGTTCTCCCGCCGTGGAGGGGGGTGGGGGTACGTCCACTGACAACCCTCAGTGTCCATACGTAACCGTAGGGGTCTGTCCTTTTAGGTGGGGGGGGTTATTCGAGGTCCAGCAATCAACAACCCGGAAATTTGATCTCCGTTGCCATAACCAAAATATGACCTCCTTTTTCCACCAATGTCATCAAAGTTCTGGCAGACCGGGGACGCGGCTTTACAAAAACCCGCTGGCTCAAAACCAACCCGCCCGCCCAAAGGAACACCTGGGGAACAAACTCATTGGGTTTTAAACCATGAAATAGCAATGAGCACATCCATTCCCCCCCTTGCATGGGTTTCCTGTGCCCCCCTCCCAAGGCGTCCAGCCCCCACCACAATGCCCTGTTCCGGGTCCCAGCTCCACCCTCTCGAATGAGCTGGACGGCCGGCCGCAGAGAACCCAACCAGCTGACGGGGCCGGCCCGGCCTGTCCCCGGCTTAACCGGTCCTGGTCCAGCCTCAGGGGAAGAGTGGCCCCCAACGTGGTGCTTCAACCGGCCCAGCCCGAACCCACCCACCCGTGTTCCCGCGAACTCATGGTGAGGAGACCTCTCCAGCAGGGGGCCCCATGTGCCTCCGAGTTAAACTGGGACACAACTGACTAACTTCCTTACTCGGGAACAGAAAAGTCCTGATGGATTAAATAGAAACAGCAGTTAACCATAAAGAAACAACATATACAACCAGAAAATACAGTTTAGGTTAATTTTTGCGCTAATGGTTTATGCAAATCCGAAAAACTAAGGCAGAGGGCCAAAAAAGCCCGCCCCCTAAAGCTCAGATGTGGGAAAGTGGAAGTAAGGGTTGTTGGCAAAGCCCCCCAGTGCTGGTGGGGGTGATGGTGGGGTGATGGTTGTTATGTTATATCTACTAATGCCTAGTTGGTGGTGTGACGAAGCTGAATTCCGATTTTTTAAAAATTGTACAAGTCTTCACCAGAAAATTACCAGAATACATTCTTTTTTAATTCGACAATTATATTATTAAACAGTATCATATATTTGGTAGTAATATGTTGCACTGACTTAACTATATCATAAACATCGGGGTTTATATTCTCTGGTTGTGATAAAGTGTTTTTGTAATATATTGGCGAAAAAATTCCATTGTTGTTTTTCCATACCTGCTGGGGCCGCCATTGAATGAATTGCCAATGCAAATTGGTTTTGGCCTACCAATGGTCTGATACAGCCATTAAAGTGACTGTTATGTTGGCCAAAGTGGCAAGCAACAATAATCATCCTGTTGTATCTTAAAAACTAACGATTTGTGCAAAATAAGACAAGTAAAAGTGCTAAACCACCTGGTCCTGCAAATGAAAGAACACACACGTGCACATAACACCGACAGACATCAGACAAGTTCGTCCAGCCAATTTATATATATATTCCATGCCAACCTTGCTGCTTTTTCCCTCTTGCCCTTAGTCAAGGGATCGGTATTTTGTATCTGGGAATAGGTCTTCTCAGACAAAAGACAAATGCTTTTTGCTCTGCTAGATAGGCTCTCCAGTTCTGCCTTTCTTGATTCTACAGACACGCCGACATTACCACGCAACACACCAACACACACACACACACACACCACACCACTACACACACAACACACCACACACACACACACACACACACCACACACACCACACACACACACACACACACACACACACACACACACACACACCACATTGTTGGAGGATACCCTCTCCTTGAACAATCACTTATCTAAAATTCTTCTCCAACTCTGCTCTTTCTTCTTTTCTCTCCAGATTAATTGAATCATATTGGGCGCCGTTGTTTTCTCTTTGACTCTAAGCCTCTAAGTCATCCTTGCAACATGCAGAGCATTGGCAACAACAATCCCACTGAAGAATAAAAACCCGGTCCTTTCGACAACCGATGAGCACTCTGACAATGTTCTCTTTCCTCCCAGCTTGGCTTACGACGTTATGTGGTGGAAACTGTATGTCCCTGAAGGACTTCTGCCAAGAGCAACCCCCGCCCGGGCCGAGGTCACACACCATGGACAGTAAAGTCTCTGGGATCCGTCACGCCATCGTCAACATATATAAGAGTTATTAGCGTTGTTAGCCAAACAACCAACATGCAGCGAAATCCGTCAATGTACAGATAGGTACACCATCCAGAAGACCACATCAACACTCTAAAGCTAGGAGAGCTGGGGATTGAACTAGCAACCTTTAGGTTACAAGACAAACTGCTCGTACCTCTCTGAAGCTAAGCCGACCCCCCAGCAAGAGATTCTGCTCCCAGATTATTTAGTAATAGAAATAACACCTTCCAAGGTTTTTTAGTTCATGACCCTCTCTGTCCAGGTTGCTTCTATATCATCACCACGGTTGGACCAGTGTAAAAGTCCAAGGATGAGTTTGCTACTCTACGTGACCCAGACGGGGACATGTGGAGGTGACTCTTGTTGTTTTGTAACTCCCCTTGCCTCCTCTCTCCAGACATCTTCCCCCGCGCCGCGTGCGCCTCGTAGACGTGCGGGACTCAGCATTGAGCTGAGCTGGAGCTGCGCTCCAAGAACGGACCCCATCTCTGGCTTCATGGTGGAGGCCACGCCCATTGCCTCTCCTGGACACACTACCATCCGAGGAACATCGACTCCAAGCTGCGCTCGTACACCATCACAGGTGGGGCTGGGAGCCACCCTGACTACATTCATCAAGCCACCTCCCTCAAACATGAAAACACAATATTTATTTGACCAACACAGGCATTGAGGCCAAAGATAAAAGCATTCCAGGTGGTCCTGGAGGAGCGTTCTTCTGGTAAAGCCGTCCCCTGGACCACTGTGTGTGTATACGTGTTGTGTTGGACCAGCATGCATGCAGCCCGGCACCGAGTAATAAGATCAAACATGTTCACTCCTGAGTGTCAGCGGACGTTAGCCACCCCTTCACTCTCACCGCCGCACTACAGGTACCACACCCCTCTCGCTGATACATCTTATTATAAATGGGAGGGAAACATGTTTATTTAACTTTTTTATTTATTTAACAATCACCACATTTTCTTTTTATCTATATTTTTTAAGTAAAAGTGGTAATCTCTCTCTCTCTTTCTCCCAAGCCATGCCAGCGTCATTCCCCCAACCAAACATCCAGTTCACCTCCTTGGACCCCCAGCAGCATTCTCTTTCACCTGGGAGCCTCCGGAGCCCCGCATCACAGGCTAACTACGTCACCCACGACGAGGTGGCGGGTGGGGAGCCCGGGAGCTCACCACCCACGACCCCACCCCGGCCAGACCTAGCCCTCATCAGCGGTGAGGTGTGAGCGAGAGGGGGCGCCATACAGTCCCAAAGCAGCAGAGACACCGTGTTAACGTCACTCACTGTGCATGTGTGTGTCAACGTGCTTCCATCTAGAAGTAATGTATTTGACTGGATGTCTTTGGTGCGCCTGAAAGTCTGAGGGCCAGGCCACGGAGTAACGTCATCCGGATCGGTTCGCCCTGCAAGAACAATCTGAGGAGCGGTGCCGCTCGTAGGCAAGGCCAAACACCGGACGTACTCCCCCCACCCCCCCGCTCGGATCAAGATCAGGCTCTGCTGTTACTGGAGCTTTTTAATAACAAAATCGAAACAATATAGGTCAGCTCTTCCAGTTCGCTCAGCAAACAAAGAATTTGCACATTGCAGCCTTACTTTCTTTCTAGGAAAACAACAGTTCCTCCCCAAAAAATAAAATTTTGCTCTTGGTTTAAACAATTGCGCACCTATTTGCCACCTTCTGCACATGTGCAAGTAGAAACATTTGACAATTGGCATGCTAGATATCAAATACATAAATCGTTGCTCCTTCTAACGGTCACTCTCATCTGCTGTGTGTCTCCTCTCTGGTCAGAGCCCGCCCGGACATTGCTACTGATCCCAGAGCTGCCCAGCACGGGTCCGACAGACCCAGACCGGAGCAGCTGATCCCAGAGCTGCCCCAGCGGGGGTCCCACAGAACCAGACCCTGAGCCAGCTGATCCCAGAGGCTGCCCCAGCCCGGGTCCACAGACCCAGACTGAGCAAGCTTATCCCAGAGCTGCCCCAGCCGGGTCCCCACAGAACCCAGACAGAGCAGCTGATTCCGAAGCTGCCGCAGCCGGGGTCCCACAGACCCAAGACCAGAGCAGCTGATTCCAGAGCTGCCCCAGCCCGGGGTCCACACAGACCAGAGCAGCAGATCCCAGAGCTGCCGCAGCTGGTCCAAGATCCAACTAGCAGTTGATCCAGATTCCCCAGCCGGGTCCCACAGACCAGACCGGACCTGCTGCTGAATCCCAGAGCTGCACAGCCGGGTCCCACAGAGCCCAGACCCGGACATCCTGGACGTTCCAGAGACCAGACCAGGACGTGGAGAACCCGGGAGAATTAGATCTACTGCTAACTAATTTACTGTTCACTAGGTTTAAGTCATTCTGGATTAATTACTAGGCTGCTTATATTTATTACTACTAATTCATTTTTATTGTTGACTAAATTCAATGCCCTTTTGGGTTAGTATTGCTATTGCTAGACTTTGTGACTGTTTACTTTTTTATTATTGTACTGGTTAACTATCCTAAATGAATACTAACAACATGACAGGTTTTACTTTTTTTAACCAACATTAATACCTCTCCTCCTCTGCCCTCTGATGAAGTTATTATAAGCACAATAACTCATTATCTGATGCTGAGTGATAATTTCTCCTGTCCATCAGTTCAACACCAACCATGTTCCATTTCTCTGGGCGGACGGTGAGTTTGGGCCGGGCAGCAGGGCCAGCACATCTTACACGGAAGTACACGAACCTGGGGCCCACAACGCTCTCAACGCCCCAACACACCCGGCCCCATGGGGGCCAGCGCCCCACTGTCAGGGACCCCCTTATCTACATCCTGTCCCGGGCCTTGACGGGAACCGCGTGCCCCTGTGTCAAGGTGAGGAACCAGTGACCTTTATCCAGCCCCGCACCATCCGGTCTCTTACGAATGTGAGGCTATAGTATAGTTGCGTTTTTCAAGATCATCTTAAAATAGCGGTCAGGAATGTAAAGTGGTTGGTTTCCCAATTCCAGTGCTGGCACTCCCTGTAGCATCTCTTGAGTATGATTGCCCCCAAAAAGTCGGCTAGTCACTTTGTTGTGTGTCTGCCAAGTTACTAAAAAGTAAAAAGTAAAAAATGAAGTAAACAAAAAGATTTTTTTTTTTTCTTTCTCGCATTCATCCAAGCTCGCACATTAATTCTCTGTCGGTTCTGTTCCTTCTCAGGTGAGGCGATGGACTGTTGCCAGGCCTGGCCTTTGGTTTCCCTGACAACGAGACAGAGTTGCCCCAGGAAGCTCAGACCATCACCTACCATCAACTGGCAGCCCCATTCCTCAGAGCTCAGAGTACCTGGTGTCCTGCACACCCCATCACTAACCTCGAGAGAAGACCTTCCAGGTACACACAAACAGATGCACGCGCCCACACACGAGAAGATGCACACACACACACACACGCACTCATGCACACTCCTACACACACACACACACTCAATGCACCCAAGCACACGCCATACACAGACAGACACCCAACTTACACACACACACACACACACACACACACACACACACACACACACACACGCACACGCACACAAAGTAAATCAAATCTTCTGTCTTCCTTTTGAAGATGAGTCTCCCTGGCACCTCCAGCAGCGCCACCTTGATTGGATTGACATCTGGAGCATCCTATAATGTCATTGTCGAGGCAATGAGGGCGGGGCAAAAGAAAAGGTTCTGGAAGAAGTCGTAACCGTGGGCAACACTGGTACAGTACTCCATTAAGTTTGTTCAACTTCAAAGTATAAAAAAGTGGTGTGTAACCACTGGTGTAGATTGATATTTTGTTTTATACACTGTTGCTGTAGCATATTTTCTCCTTGATGAGGCTGAAGTTATTGGTTCTCATGGTTCTATCATTATCTCTTTGCCACGGAAGGAAAAGATCAGTCGACAACTACAAAATAATCTCAAACCGCCATTTTAACCTCACCTTTTTTTTTCCCTCCAATAGTAACCAGGTGACCTCCCAATCAATGTCAACCAAAGACGTTTGCTACGACACACACAACACACAACCTACCACGAGGTGGGCTCCGAGTGGGAGCGCATGTCTGAGACAGGCTTCAAGCTCTGGTGTCGCTGCCTGGGCCTGGGCAGCGGACACTTTAGGTGTGATTCATCCAGTGAGTGGCTTATTAACCCCTGACCCAGCATGCTTTGCAAACACCATAGTACAACCTATTATATATGGTTATACTAAGGGATTTCATAGAAAAAAAGTGATATTAATAATTTACAACAAAGTATCTGCCTGATAGTGAAGAACAAAAATATTTGTTTTCATTCATCACTGTAGCACTCAATTCCTTTGCTGAAGTACATCACCATAGATCCCACAATGTGAGATTCTATGTGTTGCAGTACAGTAACATGATAGCTAGCATGGGCCGACCTTACATTTATTTAAACGTATAACATGCTCAGAATCTGTATTCCTTTCAAAACAATGGTCTGTCCATGTTAGCCTTTGTCCGCCATGCAGTTAAACTAAAGCTGTTGCAGACAAAGCTTTGATCTGGGTTATTTGTATTATTTCTTCATAACCCGACAATACCAAATAACCTGGGACCAAAGTTTGTTTTTGTATGGGTGAGGGCAAAACTCTAGGCCCATGAGGTTTAATAAAAAGGCTGGTCCTCACAGCATGGATGAGGCTTTTGATGCTTCATCAATCATCGCATACCTTTTTGATAATCCCCCCTCCCCCCCTCTTCTGTCCCTCCCTCCCTTCAGAGTGGTGTCATGACAACGGAAACAACTACCACATCGGGGAGAAGTGGGACCGCCACGCGGAGAACGGCCACATGATGAGCTGCACCTGCCTGGGCAACGGCAAGGGAGAGTTCAAATGTGAACCGCGTGAGTAAAGACACACACACACACACACACACACACACACACACACACACACACACACACACACACACACACACACACACACACACACACACACACACACACACACACACACACACACACACACACACACACACACTGATTGAGTGATAGAGGTAAAACCCTTGTGTGGTGCTTGCTCTGCAGATGACTCTACGTGTTACGACAATGGGAAGATGTACAGGGTGGGGAACCAGTGGCAGAAGGAGTACGAGGGAGCCATCTGCACCTGCACCTGCTACGGGGGACAGCAGGTAATCCTCTCACCCTCTTTACCCTGCGTGGGAGTTCCTTCAAACAATACATCATAGCTAATCTGTGTGTGTGTGTGTGTGTGTGTGTGTGTGTGTGTGTGTGTGTGTGTGTGTGTGTGTGTGTGTGTGTGTGTGTTGTGTGTTGTGTGTGTGTGTGTGTGTGTGTGTGTGTGTGTGTGTGTGTGTGTGTAGGGCTGGCGCTGTGGTAACTGTAAGACCCCGGGGGTCCAGACGGACGTGGACGTCCTGCTGCCGGCCCCCAACGCCTTTGACCGCTACCGGGAGAACGCCCTCCGCAAACTGGTCAGTGCCCGCCTTCCTGGTTGGTTATGTCATCTAGCGTTGGTTAAATATTCATGTTCCCTTAGATACTTATTTCTGTGACTTAGGTTGGTTAGTTCTGTAGGTTAGTTTTGTTGGGTACTTAAGTGAGATATGCGTAAGATATGCTAATTTTTTATTATAACACTAACCGTTATAATGCTATGTTATAATGCTGTGATCAGGAGGATTTCTTTTTTGTGTTGTCAGGAATTATTGTGAATTATTTGTTTTATAAAATGTTTGTTTTGCTGTCTGACACATCATTATGTCAGAATAAGGATTGCAGTATTCTGACATCCTTGTGTTGTCAGTACATGAGGATAATCTCCTGATCTCATCTCTCCCTCCTCAGAACATCCAGTGTCCCATCGAGTGCCTGAGACCCGAGCTGCTGGCCGACGCCCACAATCCGCTGGAGTAGAGGAGGAGCAGAGGAGGAGAACCGTGTTCTCGCATGAGCAAGAGGGAGGGAGAGAGAGAGAGACAGTTTCAACACTCATGTGCCTTAAAACAGGCCTTGGATCGTCCACGACTCCGCCCTAGTGCTATATCATTGTTCCAAACCACCGCTGTGCCTTCGTAGAGACCCACCCGCTATTGTAATGTTATGTCACGTTAATGTCCATGTATGTTGTAGTAACACAAATTGATTCTGACCACCGTGGAATAGAGTTGGGGCTTAGATGGACACGGTTTGTGTTTGTAAACGGTTTTGAAACTAGTTTGCATAGGCCCTTTCTGTTTATATTGTTGCTGCTTTGTTAAGGAAAGAGTTTGTCTTCAGACCTACCTGCAGTAGCAGACACACAGAAAGACACTCTCGCTTTCAAGGACACACTAGACCCTACTGCCACACACCAAGTGCTGAAACTAGTTGGATTGTGTCCTTATTTGTGCCATGTTAAAAGTCTTGCTTTATTTCAGACATTTTACCCAACTGTATGCAACCATTTGAACTGATGTTCAAACTGGCCACAGCCTCTACAATATTCCTTCATAGCTTTGATATTGATATTCTGTTTATGTCCATCCTTGAAGGCATTTCAGTGACTCCGTCCACAAATATCAGAGAAAACCAGACTAGTAGATAGAGTTTGGTGTTTTTTCCTAGTTCTATATTGTTTCTACAAAGATAAACACTGAAATTGCAAGAATCCAACTCAAGCCTCTCCCCAAAAAATACTATGAAGGTCATATAACGAATTGAAAATTGTTTGTGTGTAAATATATCTAGATATTCTGAAAGGTGAAAGTGTTTGACCAAGAAGTAAACCTTTGTAATTGGTAACTATCCACCCAGATAGTTTCAGGACTATTGTATAAGGCAAACGGATAAAAAAATAAATACCCTGTAAAAAGCGAGCTCTATAGAAAACCATTAGTATTACACATTATGGGGATAAGGAGTTCTAGTCGCATTCTTTCAAGTCAAATTATTCATAAAAGTGGCAGTTGGCTTTAGTGGGCCCTAGGCAGTTGACCAAACCGCCACTGGAACCTCTTTTTGAAAGTCAATGGATTTCTGCATATGTGTATTTGTATTACTAAGACATGGTCTTACTTTTTTGTGGTTTTAAGTGTATTTTTCAGATTTATTTTATTTATCCCTTTTATCCAAGCATTTTGTTTGAATGCTATTTTTAGGGTGTACACTTTTATTTACGTGTTTTTATATTGTTGGTGCCAAAGTCTGAACTACTGTGGACTGATTTTTAATAAACTGACAAAAATCCAACTGTTTTGTTGTTAACAGCCAATCAGGAAGAGATGGGCTAACCTAGAGGAAGTCAGAGAAAATTGAGATTATATTGATAACATCAATTCGAATATATAAGAGTTGGATTTTGCTCAAGCCATAGCAGATAATTGTAGAAAATGCAACTTAAAAATGGATAGTGCCCTGCAGTTTGCATTTTCAGTTAGAATGCTTGAACTTTCTATAGGCCTACTCAAAATATTTTGGTCTTTCCAATAACTTGTGAATCCATTTCAGGTTACAAGACTAGAAATGTGCAAGAAAATGCGGATGATTAATTATAAAGAATCCTCAGAACACAAAACACAAAAATATTGATGCCATGTGATTAAGTCCGCCTTCAATTAGAGCTCTGTACGGAGCCTGAGATGAGCGCAGCACAATCTGTCAAAACCAATCAGCAGATGGTAACGATGCCATAAAGGCATTAAAGCTCCAACTTTTGAAATAGTAGGTTATATTGGGCTGCTCAGGGAAGGACCAATTTGATGTCTCACCTTTCTTTCCAATTTGCTCAACCCTAGCTCTTTAAATAAATAAAAGCAAGAGCACGAGAGCTACAAACTGTTTATCCTGGGCTCCCATCTCGTTATTCCCATAGGGCTACTGCTTGCCACAACATCATATATCCTGTACGTGTCAGCAATGTTTGCATAAAGAAGTAAAATACAACCTGAAATGTTGCGACTGCAAGCAGTCCAAGAGGTATTTAGTCACCCACGGACCTACTCATTACTCCTACACGCAACTATAGGCAGGGTCTTTGTAACACACACACACACACACACACACACACACACACACACACACACACACACACACACACACACACACACACACACACACACACACACACACACACACACACACACACACACACACACACACACACACACACACACACTAATGTTCGTTAAAGGTCTCCTATTATACTACTTTTCTGGTCTTAATTTCTTATTAGTGAGTCCTATAGAGCATCCTGACACGAAGCACAGCACAAAAAACTATGTCGATTTTTGGGAAACTCTTCCTCTTATCTTGGTGCTTTCAGCATTCTCTGACAACACTCGGCTTCGTCCTTATTGGCCCCCTCTACTTTATACCGGTCACCAATGTATGCATTGCACGGTCTTGCTGTGCGTGCAATATTTGTTTTTGGGGCTGGTTTGCTCAAGAGGCTAATGTAGCTTACAATAAACAACAACTAGCCAATTTCATGACACAATCACAAAATCGAACGGGAATGCTATAAATGCTCCGAGACCAGAATTGCATCAGGGCTGGACAAACAGTCAGAGGAATTCCAGGTGAACACTTTTATGTATGCAGCTGGTGACGATGCAGAAGACATCCTCAGTGTTTTACCTCTGTCTGATACCGACAAGAAGTCGTACGAGTTGGTGATTGATGCATTTGAAAAGCACTGCGTCAGCAAGAGGAACGTGATCTATGAAAGGGCATGCTTTAATCGCCGAAGTCAACAGCCGGGTGAGAGCGTGGAATCTTTTATCACAGCGGTGCACACGCTTGCAGAACATTGTCAGTTCGGGGCTCTGAGGGAAGAGCTGATAAGGGATCGAATAGTGGTCAGCATACTAGATGCTAAGCTATCGGAGAGTCTACAGCTAGACGCAGAACTGACATTAGCTAAGGCAATGACAAAAGTCAGACAAAGTGCAGCAGTAAAAAAGCAACAGCCTGTGCTGAGAGTGGCAGAGTCTTCAGCAGGGCATGTTGAAGCAATACTTGTATGGACCAGGGCATCACCGACTGGTCGTTAAAGGATGTTTTGAAGGGTACCTGACCAGTAAAGAGAAGGCAACTAAACAACAAGTGTATGTTGTTGATGAACTGACAAAGCCTCTTTTAGGTCTCCCAGCGATTATGGCTCTCAAGCTAGTGAAGCGTGTCCATACAGTGGAAGTGCAACAGGAGGATTTCAAAGCTCAGTTCCCCACTGTATTCTCGGGTCTGGGAAAATTAAAGGAGCCCTACACGATTGCATTAGAGCCGGATGCTGTCCCATACGCCCTGTCTTCTCCACGGTGTGTGCCTCTCCCACTGCGTGATAAGGTGAGAACAGAGCTTGACCGTATGCAAAGCATGGGGGTGGTTTCCAAAGTGACACAACCTACACCATGGTGTGCTGGCCTTGTCGTCGTACCCAAGCCCAATGGAAAAATACGGCTGTGCGTGGACTTAACACACTTAAATAAGTGGGTTCTGAGAGAGAGACACATTCTCCCAGCCGTAGATCATACTCTGGGAATGCTCGCTGGGGTGAAAATCTTCTCAAAGCTGGATGCCACGTCGGGCTTCTGGCAGATCCCATTGTCAGATGAAAGCAAGCTGCTGACGACTTTTATTACCCCGTTTGGGCGGTATGCGTTCAATAGGCTACCATTTGGAATCAGTTCGGCGCCCGAACACTTTCAGCGTTGCATGTTTCAGATGCTGGAAGGATGCGCAGGTGCAGTGTGTCACGCAGATGACATACTTGTGTATGGCGAGAACAATGAGAGACTGCGTCAGGTCCTAAGAAAACTCAAAGAAGAGGGACTGACACTAAATGGGGAAAAAGGTGAGTTTGCAAAAGACAGCATGATGTTTCTGGGCCATTGTGTCACCTGTGGACGGGGTGACACCTGACCCAGGGAAGATTAAAGCAATACAAGAGATGCCTGCACCGACAGATATCGAAGGGATGAAGAGAGTGATGGGAATGGCCAATTACCTCAGTAAGTTTTTGCCCCATCTTGCATCCTACACACGCCCGATCAAAGACCTGCTATGTGGAAAGAACGAGTGGTGTTGGGAAGAGCCACAGAAGGAGGCCTTTCAAAGGCTCAAAGCAGAACTGAGTTCCACACAGGTGTTGGCTGCATACTCACCGACAGCTGAAACGTGTGTTTCGGCGGACGCCTCATCGTTTGGACTAGGGGGGGTCCTAACTCAACAGCAGCCAGATGGAACATGGAGACCCATTGTGTTCATCTCGAGAGGTATGTCTGATACCGAAAAACACTATGCACAAATAGAGAAAGAAGCTCTGGCAGCTACGTGGGCATGTGAGCGTCTGTCCTCCTATCTCATCGGACTGAAATTCAGATTAGAGACAGACCACAAGCCACTAGTGCCGTTGCTAAGCACCAAGGCTCTCGACGAACTTCCCCCGAGAGTGCTGAGATTTAGACTGAGGCTGCTGAGGTTTACTTATGACATTGTACATGTGCTGGGTAAAAGCTTGATAACTGCTGACACATTGTCAAGGGCCCCTATAGAGCATACTGACACACAGGAGGAACGAGAGAACGAGGCTGCGGTCACCGTGTTCGTGGATGCGGCCACTCAAAGTCTTCCTGCCACAGAGCCCAGATTGAAAGAAATTATAGAGAGACAGAAAACTGACCCGGTCTGTGCGAAGCTGATCAGGTACTGTGAGATGGGGTGGCCAGAAAGACATATGCTCCCCCCAGAGCTGGCCCCCTTCTAGCCTGAAAAGGGTGACATCACACTGACTGGACAGCTACTTCTCAGAGGCCAAAGGATCGTGATCCCTCGTGACATGAGACGGGAGATTCTTCATAATCTCCACTGTGGGCACCAAGGGATCGTAAAATGCAGAGCGAGGGCCCGCCAGTCAGTCTGGTGGCCAGGACTATCTGTCCAAATCAGTCAGATGGTGGAAAACTGCTGCACGTGCTCACAGCATAGGGCAGAACAGCGAGAACCGTTGGTTTTTCTGGGAAAATTAGACATATCTTCTTGTAGTGGACTATTTTTCACGGTACATAGAGGTAGCCCGTCTCAAGGTAGCTTCAGCTGTGACTGTTGTAGCTGCCCTCAAGAATGTTTTTGGTCGCCATGGGACGCCAGAGACTGTCGTTTCTGACAATGGGCCGCAATACAGTTGTTCACTGTTCGAGTCCTTTGCCATGGAGTATGAGTTTACTCATGTCACAAGTAGCCCCAGATACCCCCAGACAAACGGAGAGGCAGAGCGGGCGGTTGCCACAGTTAAAGGATTGTGGAAAGGAGGAGGTGACAAAGCAAAAGCGCTACAGACATATCGGGCTTCACCGTTGGAGAGTTGCTTCTCCCCAGCACAAGTTCTTATGGGAAGAAAAATTTGCTCCGACATACCACAACATCCAGCAACGCTCCGTCCTCGGTGGCCGAACATCAAGGGCTTCAGAAAGTCTGAAAAGCAGGCGAAGGAGGACCAACAACGCCGTTACAACTTGCGTCACAGAGTTCGCTCCCTGCCACAGCTGCAGCCAGGTCAGGACGTGTGGCTGACAAGAGAGAGGAAGCAGGGCACTGTCATTCAGAAGGCGGTAACACCTAGGTCCTACCTCATTCACACTGATGAAGGACAGCTCAGGCGTAATCGCACCCACTTGCGCCCAGTACAAAATACACAGCCCCAGACAACACCAGACACAGACGAAACACCTGATACAGGCCAAAATCCAGGTAACACAGACACACCCACTGACACTACTAGGGAATCAAAGAGCCACACACATACAGAGGTTAATAACACATATGTGACCTCTTCAGGTCGTGTCTCACGCCCGCCGGGGCGTCTGGATCTCTTAGGACTGTTGGACTGTGGTATGAGCTGGTGAAGAGAAAAAAACAGTGGAAAGTCATGCACTTTAAGTTCTCTGTTTATGTTTACAGCTCTAGCTGATGTATTGTAAGATTTAAGTTCTCTGTTTATGTTTACAGCTCTATGCTTGATGTGATACCTGTAAGAGGGTTTAAGTTCTCTGTTTACGTTTACAGCTTTATGCTTTATGTGATACCTGTAAGAGGGTTTAAGTTATCTGTTTATGTTTACAGCTTTGTGCTTTATGTGATACCTTACAAGAGTATTACTAAGGAACCTACAATATTAAGCTTTAGGTAATATATAGTTATATATGTTGAGATAACTGTTTGAGTGTTAACAGTGAACCCTGTTTGTTATTGGAGGGACTTCTTACTTAAGGGGGAGATGTTGTGTAAAGAATATAGCGGCGCTATATGTAGGCCTATGTTGTTGCACGGACCCGTTGAGGGGGGACACAGTTGATTTACGGTTCAAGAGTAAACACGTTGTTTTCAGCCCCGTCTGTCTACTTCATTAACCCTTGCCTAATGTAACATATCGCGGATATATGAGAGTTAACAATCCGGATTATAATGAGAATCCTGACGATAACAATAGGTATCCACAGATACACAGTCTGTGAATACCTATATAAATAAGACTTACACATGTCGACACGCATTTTATAAAGTACTGTAGTGCCGGAGGAAAAGGAGGACGTAGGCAACGTAATAATAACTGTTTTAATCCAAAACGACAGAAGAACAATCACTCTCTGTAGGCCTACATGGCTAGAAACATTCGTGCAACCGCCTAAAAAGTCCCCCAAGACCCCGTGTCTCAGCCAGTTCCCTCCCACTCGATTGCTCACAGTAAGAGGGGAACACGAACCCATAATGTGGTGACAGTACCAGCAAAGAAAAGGGAATCGGGGAAACAGACGCCCAGTCTGCAGACTGTCAGGTCTGCAACGTGTACGTTTAATGTGCTGTCTGTACACCATTACCAGAGACAGCAGGGTCGTGGGTGCATGCAGAACCAGAGACAGCAGGGTCGGGGTGCATGCAGAACCAGAACCAGAGACAGCATGGTCGGGGTGCATGCAGAACTAGAACCAGAGACAGCAGGGTCAGGGTGCATGCAGAACTAGAACCAGAGACAGCAGGGTCGGGGTGCACGCAGAACTAGAACCATACAGCAGGGTCGGGGTGCATAAGGAATTAAAACCAGATACAGCAGGGTCGGGATGCATGCACAACCAGAGACAGCAGGGTCGGGGTGCATGCTGAACTAGAACGAGAGACAGCAGAGACGGGGTAAAGCAGTGTGGGGGCCGGCGGATCCGTGATCCTTTGCGCATCACGCATTGGCAACGCGGAAGTGGAGAGCAGCGTGAGGGACGGGTGAGCGACGTGGTCTGTAGTCTTCACCAGAGAGACGTTTATCAGACTAGCTTGCAGCGATGGAAAACACCTGTATCGATAGTTTGATCCTGAAACTTCACGATGTGAATGCGGTTAAATTCGGTGAATACAAGCTGAAGAGTGGCATGTTGACCCCGATATATATCGACCTCAGAGTGCTGGTGTCTTACCCAACCCTCATGAACCAGGTAAACACGTGCCCTGCAGACCGCCCTGTCCTGCACGGGGTTCAATGGTATCTCGTTGTATTATTTGATAATCATGTGAATATTCGAACCTGGAGCTCACTGGGCATCAGGAAAAGTTGATGCCGATTTTTTCATATTAGCCCAGCTTACCCTCCAGAGTCAGTATAACTCCCAACAAGTTGTATAACGTTAGACTTAAGCCTATTTAACTTTGAGGCCTGGGGCGGTTCTGGGCAGTGGGCACGGGCGAACTATTTTCAGACGTGGGGGGCACCACGAGCACCTGAAAAAAAAAAAATCCTGCGCGCGAAGCGGTTTTCTATGAACTATCATATCATATTGTGTGGAATTGGCATATTGGCGTCCCCTCTGGCTGCAGGCGCACCTGCTCGTTGAGAAGGCGCTATGCACAAATGGACTGAAACCCCCACTGAAGTCCGTATGGCCATGAGACAAACCCACCCCATAACAGCTGGTCTGCACTACAAGTCTTAGCCAAATTACATGCAATAAAAGTACCTTTATCGATAAAATGACGATTATGGTGCACTCAAGTCACAATGTCCTATCATGCCTCAAATAATGACATACAAACCGTTGGGCCTGACCCCTGGCATGGGCATGTCCATGATAACCTCAATATGTATAATTCTGCTCATGACATATTAAAGGTCTGGCTTTGTCAAACGGAAGCCTTTATGGAAATCACTGTGGTCAGTATTATCTCACTGCAGACATTGTGAGTTTGATGCCATTGTTAAACCTGAAGTGGAAGCTTATAGGCTCAAACACCAGTTGAGCCTCAACTGCGTTTTGTTTTGATAGAAAATTCCTCTGGCTGAACTGCCTTGACTTTCAGTGCACATTTATTTCCAGACCCCCGCCTCATGCAGTGCAAAGAGAGACAGAAAATATGCAGTAAAATTAAGAGGCAGTAAAGAAGAAAGTACAGCAACACCAACCTTTTGCCTGTGTTTGTTTTCGGCAGTTGTCGAGCCTCATCTACCAGCGCGCTCAGGCCGAGCAGCTGAAGTTCGACTCAGTGTGCGGCGTGCCCTACACGGCGCTCCCCCTGGCCACCATCATCTGCTCCAGGAACGAGCTCCCCATGCTCATCAGACGCAAGGAGGCCAAGGATTACGGTGCGTAGCGATGGAGGTGCATGTGTTCATGTTGCGCTATAGATCATGGCGTTCTGGGGCGCCGCCAGGGGACATTAACCCCGTTGTTCATAAACTAGTGTCAGCGACTACAGCAGTGTTACCAATGTATCAACATCCATTTACTGCATTATGTCTGATTCAGCCTGATAATTTAATTTAGTATTTTGTTGTCTTTTTTTTGCATATTAATAAAGACGTAGAAAATGTTTGTTTGTGGTGTCCTAATATCACTGAATGCATAAATGCATGAGAATTGGCCTCTTGTAATTCTAAGAAAAGTTAGGAGGCTTGCTCTACTTAATTGACTCAAAAGCTTATGATTTATAAACTTGTATTTTGTTCACTTGTTCATTAACGGACCTGCAAGTGACTTTCAATTTAAGTTATAGTGTAATCTTTTAAACAATTTTTATCATCGTTAAAATTATCACTAAATCTTTAACATGATGATAATAATCCTAATGGGAGGGAATGGAATTTTGGCAGGGGACATAACATAACATGGAAACATCTGTCTACACTGATTTCAGAAAATTTAAGTCTCACGAATGGGGATCAGGCAACAACGTTTCTGATGGAAAAGCGCTGAGTATCTACGGAAGGAAATCTACGTGCATAAACATAATATTACAACTCAAATCCGATTTTTTTTTTTCACTCTCGCAAGGATCCTGGAGGGGGCCTGGGAGTATGCCCATCCGGTCTACATGTGTTTTGTGGATCTGGAGAAGGCATATGACCGGGTCCCCCGGGAGAATCTGTGGGAGGTGCTGCGGGAGTATGGGATGGGGGGGGTCTCTCCTCAGGGCCATCCATTCTTTGTAGTCCCAAAGCGAGAGCTGTGTCCGGGATCTCGGCAGCCAGTCAGTCTCGTTCCCGGTGGGTGTTGGCCTCCGCTAGGGCTGCGCTTTGTCACCAATCCTGTTTGTGATATTCATGGACAGGATGTCGAGGCGTAGTCGTGGTGGGGAGGTGTTGCAGTTCGGTGGTCTGAGGATCTGATCACTGCTCTTTGCAGATGATGTGGTCCTGATGGCATCATCGGCCTTTGACCTTCAGCATTCACTGGATCGGATGGCGGCCGAGTGTGATGCGGCTGGGATGAGGATCAGCACCTCTAAATCTGAGGCCATGACTCTTAGCAGGAAACCGGTGGTTTGCCTACTCCGGGTAGGAAATGAAGTCCTTAGCCCAAGTGAAGGGAGTTCAAGGTACCTCGGGGGTCTTGTTCGCGAGTGAGGGGTACGATGGAGCGTGGAGATTGGCCGGAGAATCGGAGCAGCGGGGGCGGTATTGCGTTCGCTTTACCCGCACCGTTGTGACAAAAAGAGAGCTGAGCCGCAAGGCAAAGCTCTCGATCTATCGGTCAATCGTCGTTCCTATCCTCACCTATGGTCATGAGCAATGGGTGATGACCGAAAGGACAAGATCACGGGTACAAGCGGCCGAGATGAGTTTTCTCAGGAGGGTGGCTGGCTTCTCCCTTAGAGATAGGGTGAGAAGTTCAGTCATCCCTGAGGAGCTCAGATTAGAGCCGCTGCTCCTTTGCTTAGAAAGGAGCCAGTTGAGGTGGTTCGGGCATCTTGTAAGGATGCCCACTGGACGCCTCCCTTGGCAGGTGTTCCAGGCATGACCAGTGGGGAGGAGACCTCGGGGAAGACCCAGGACTAGGTGGAGAGATTATATCTCAACACTGGCCTGGGAATGCCTCGGGATCACCCCGTCAGAGCTGGTCATTGTGGCTCGGGAAAGGGAAGTCTGGGGCCCCCTGCTTGAGCTGCTGCCCCCGCGACCTGACCCCGGATAAGCGGATGACGATGAGATGAGAAATCCGCTTTTTTGAAGACCAATCTATATTAGATCCATACATGCCTTATCTTTATTAAAGGGAATGAACCCATCCCTTGGTTTTGGGATTAGAGAAGTTAACGCCAGATCAGATCCGTCTATCTGTTGTCTATGCTTTATGTCTTCTGGTTGAGCCCCTAACCCTATCTGCTTGGAAACCTGTCTAAACTATGGTCCTGAGCGCCTCACCATGAACTGGTAGAGCGTGGAATCCACACTACCATAGGGATTCAGGGTTTGATTGCTGCAGTTGATACCCATGATACGTTTGTATATGCACTTGCAGAATTGTAAAATAGTTTGGGTAAAATACGTCAACCAAATTGGACATTTTAATAATTTCAGAATAACATTTAACATGACTGTACTTAAAGTGACCGGCGTCCTGATTGGCTCTCGTGAAGTACTTAGTGACCGGCGTCCTGATTGGCTCTCGTGAAGTACTTAGTGACCGGCGTCCTGATTGGCTCTCGATGCAGGAACCAAGCGGATGGTGGAGGGTGTGACCCGGCAGGGAGACACGTGTCTGATCATCGAAGACACGGTCACCACGGGAACCAGCATCCTAGAGACGGCCGAGGTGCTCTACAAAGAAGGGCTGAAGGTACCCAGACAGAGACCCAGTCTTCTGTTCACCCCCCTCCCCATGGACCTGAGTTCCGAGGCTGTCCTTAAGTGGCCGGTGGGGCGCTCTGCATGTACGCCCCCCGGTTGGGCTGCAAACACTGGGGATCGAACCCACAACCTTTTCAGAATAAGACATCCTAAACACTGCTAGATTATCCTACCCCTTAAAGCTAGTCCATTTACCTATTCAAAGTTCTGCCCTTGAACTGATGTCGCCTGAAGGGATGAGGAGTTTTTTCAGCTGGATACTTTCAAAATCTCATTTTACTCTGGCTGGTTTCTTCAAATTGCCTATCCTAGCTTTAACCCGTAAATGTCATCCTAAATGTGTGGTTCCAGCGTGGCCAAGAAGAGGCTTACAAGCCCTGAACAAGTTAAAGGCAATGATGTAACTTGTGACGTACGGTATTTCGTATTCAATCCTAATTCAACAAATATGCTTATCCCAGAGGTTCAGCCTACCAAACGCAACGCCACTTTTACTCATGCACCGCATATCTGAAGCAAACTTCCAGAATATCTGAGGTCTGCCTCACCAACACTAAACACTCTTAAATCATGGCTCAAAACTTTCCTTGTTTTTATTTTTGTTAAATGCATGTCTGCACTGGCATATTAATGAATCAGCCTTCTTATACTTATACCGTAATTAACATTTCTCCATGTTGTCCTTTTGGAAATGTGATGCTGCCTATGTGATGTTCCTTCAATTGCCCTGGTGTCTTGCTGGATGCCATATAACCACAGCTTCTGTCTCCCCCTTCCAGGTGACGGACGCCATCGTGCTGATGGACCGCGAGCAGGGAGGCGTGGAAATGCTGGGCTCCGAGGGCATCAAGCTCCACCCCGTGATCTCCATGTCCCAGCTGCTCAGCGTGCTGCAGGCGGCCGGGCGCATCAGCCCGGCGATGGCGCAGAGCGTCCGCGACTTCATCCTGAACAACAACACCTTCAGGTACACAGCTCAGCATGTCGGGACGCGGTCAGCATCAGAGTTACTTTTATTACATCTTATTGTACACAAGGGTACAATTATTGGGCTTGGTTCCTCCACAGCCACGTAGAAAAAATACAAGATAAAGATAACAAAGAATTATAAATAAAATATGTTAGGTGTGTTAAATAAGTAAAGTGTTCAAATGGTAGCGGTCAGCATCGTCCTCATCATTGTCCTCGTCCTCCTCATTCTATGGAGTTTGCCCTCATGAACTCAGAGCAACAGTACTGTTGATTTTAATGTGTTTATTGTACTGTGTGAAGCACTTTTTCACACGTTTTATAAAGGTGGTATATAGAGTATGAGCGAGTCCCCCACTGTGCCTCTCCCCAGACCAAAGGCAGGGAACGGGAACCTCTCCCCTCTGGCCAAGAAGACATGCAAAGAACAAGAGCAGGTGCTGAGTTATGGCGCCAGGGCCAAACTATCAGGTACGGTACTAGGCTGACCTCGGACAATGCTAATATTGAATGATATGTTGGGAACGTCAATGATCATAGTCAGTGCACTTCAAACTGTGAACTGCTTTATGATTTAGGTTTGTTACACATTTGATCAATGCCGTTGCCTATCCTTCATTTCAATACCAGCACTTGGTGTGTGAGATGCCAAAATACAAGCACTACTAATATACTATAAAACATTCTTTGCAACAGTACTGAATGTTTGACCTTTAAATTCCTACACTGCTTGCATACTGAAATACGTGTTATTCTTACCCATCCCCTTGTGCGTCACAGACATCCATCCTCTGGGGTCGAAGCTGCTGCAAATCATGGAGGAGAAGAAGTCAAACCTCTGTGTGGCCGCAGACGTGACATCCTGCGCGGAGCTCCTGGTGCTGGCCGACACCCTGGGCCCCAAGATCTGCCTGCTAAAGACCCACGTGGACATCCTGGAGGTCGGCACGGGTGGTAGAGGGGTCTGGAGGGATAGGGTGGTAGAAGTGTTAGGGTGGTAGAGGAGTAAGGGTGGTAGAGGGGTCTTGGGGGGTGTTTGTCAGTTAGCCCAGTGGTTCCCAACCTTTTTTGACCAGTGTACCCCTTGAGCTGGTTTCCATGTTAAAAGTACCCCCTCTCTCATGTGGATTATTCGCCTTAATGTGTACTTATATTTAACCCTTTGTTTTTATATCTAATCCAACTATTCATTTAAATAATATATACAATTATTGTGAGTGAAAAAAAAATACATTTTATTCAGTTTAATGAAAAACTTGAGCTTGCTTGTCTTTCAAAAGCTTTTAGCTAGCATCCCGCGCAACCGCAACAATAACCTTTTTTTTAAAGCGCAAACGTGAACTACAGATGTCTGACACATCTGATGTCGCCACTTTTCATATGATGTGCATTGTAGTTACAATCACTGAGGAAAAACTGTTAATCGCGCATGCGAAAATAGACTTATGGGCTTATTAAAATTCATAATAATTTTATTTGGATGCTGTAGGCTAATTTATAATCTTTCTGCGTACCCCCTGCCATACCCTCGCGTATCCCTAGGGGTCCGCATACCCCCGGTTGGGAAGCACTGAGTTAGCCGACCGGTTCCACCATAGTCTAGTAGTAGAGCAGTGAGATTCCCGAGTCCCGTGGGGTCAAATCTTCTGCTAAATGGTGGAAGGTACATGATTCGTACACAATTCAATATTCTAGTGCTAGGAGAAGATCTGTTGTCCCTGTTTTAATTACACTTTATTGTATTTTATAAATTTTACTCTTGTACTATTTGTGCTTTAAATTATGTGCTTGTTTCAATATTTGCACTTTTGCGGCATGTATTGAAATTTGATTAGGAAGTACTTGCCATTCTGTTGACTTTTATGGTCATCGTATGGGTTCTCTCCATACATATTGTGACTATATCAGGTCACCGTTGTCTTTGTCTCTCCCCAGGACTTCACCCCAGGCTTCTGCAACGCCCTGAAGGACCTGGCTGACAAACACAACTTCCTCATCTTTGAGGATCGCAAGTTTGCCGACATCGGCAGCACGGTGAAGCACCAGTATGAAGGTACGCACCACGCGGACGTGGAGAGAGAGCAATGCTGTTCCTGCGGTTGCGATCCCCCAGATATCAAAGACTACATTTCAATGGTGTGTTTCCATGTGTGGTCTGCCGCTGCCTGACCACGCGCCATCTCTGCTGCTGGCCACCAGGGGGCGTGTACCGGATCTCGTCCTGGGCCCATCTGGTGAACGCCCATGCGGTGCCGGGCCCCGGGGTGGCCCAGGGCCTGAGGGCCACGGGCCAGGCCCTGGGCCGCGGCTGCCTGCTCATAGCCCAGATGAGCTCCCAGGGCTCGCTGGCGACTGGGGAGTACACTCAGTCTGTGGTAAGGGAGCTCATACCCAGACTTTAATCATACAGTCCTAAGCAGTAAACACAAGCTGTACAAGGTGCTTAACAAGGGCAACGCCTCAATGAGAACTAGAACCAGTTTAAAATGACAAGTGGGAAATGCAAATCACAAATATGTTTACACCAAAAAGCATTAATAAATAAATGTGCTGTGTTTAGCTTGGCCAATCACTGCTGACCATGTCACGTAGTTGATCTATTTAACTGAAGTAAATTGAATAACATGTTTTACTAATTTGTTGTAAGGCTCTATTAGTTCTCTTTTCCCTGCTCTACCTTAACAGTACTAACACATCGATCTATGACGTGAGGCTTGTGGATGTTTGAGCCTTGATATTTGCTTGTGTCGTCCTTCTCCCCTCCCAGCTAAAGATGGCGGAAGAGCAGTCTGACTTTGTGCTGGGCTTCATCTGCGGCTCCAGGATTACCCAGAAGCCTCAGTTCATCCACATGACCCCCGGGGTGCAGATGCAGGCTGGGGGTTAGTGTCCTATAAAATGTATTTTACGGAAAAGTTGGGATGCAGATTTAATCTACGACATCGCTGATTATAACGCTCATATCAGTCACACAACAACGGTACTAAAAAAGTATCAAAGATGCTATCGGCTGAAACCATGGGGATAACATGCCCCCCTCCTTCCTAAAGCTCTCTCGCCCTAAACATTTTATCTGAATCACAAAGTGTTTGAATTCCATCTGAAACAGTGGGTTTACTGGCTCTTTAAAAATACATCATAGTGCTAATCACCTACTCTTGAGAATGGTGTAAATTCATGGGTATTGTGTCACGGTTGGTTTTGGCACGTGACATCACTTCTTGACACAGGGTGGCACTGTTGCACTATAAACCATTGTAAGCCCTCTATGAAATACTGTTGCTGTTTCTGGTATCTGTTAATCTCTCCCTCCCCCCCCCCCCCCCCCCCAGGTGACGGTCTGGGACAGCAATACACCTCCCCCGTGGAGGTCATCGCTACCAAGGCCTCTGATGTCATCATCGTGGGACGGGGAATATTAGGAGCGTCCAATAGGGTGGAGGCTGCCGAGGCCTACAGGAAGGCAGGCTGGGAGGCCTACGTGAAGAGGCTGGCCCAATGAGGGCCTGGGGACCGCCCCTCCCCCCTCTCTGACTCTAACGCCTCTTATTCTGAATATCGCCTCGCATATGAAACCTTGGGTTTGTTGATCTCTGGGGAATAGATGCATACATTTGAAAATGTTTCCAAGTGTGCGCCGAACAGTGCACACTTCACTAAGTATTTCTGTATCTTCTTTGTAAATCTTTTTTAGGCTTTATCAAAATCTTCTCCAGAAGGAAAACTGCCCTGTTAATTTACTCTTTTTTTTTTATTATGGATACAGTAAAGTCTAATTTTCCTCCAATTTTTAAAAGATCAATATAGTTGAACAATGGTATGTCAACAGCCAAGTGTCCTTGTCCTTTCTGGGAGATGGCTGTGCTCTTTGAAGACTATCAGACAGACCCTTCAGCCCACAGATAAAGGGTATCATAACGGTTCATATAAGGGTATTCAGTGTTTAAATTGGATGGCAAATCAACGGGTTAAAAAACTGGAAAGCCTTATTCAATCAATGTGAATGTGAGACTGTCTGTGTTAATACTGTTACATGTATTAATTCATATACAGTTACATGTTGGTTCCTGACCTATGTTGTTGGTTTGCTCAGCTTGCATCTGTATTGACCATCTAGCAGTCGCGCTCTAAACTGGTGCATAATTTTTTCTTTTTGTATATTTTCTTAATGAGGAAATTAAATTATTTTTCTGAACTGTACAACCTCGTTTTGTGTGTTCCTTTTATTCCGCACATGGGTTACATCTCAGTGTTTCTCCAAGGCATTAATTTCAGAAATTTGAAACAATAAATCCATGCTGACTCATTTTCTGTTCAAAAGTATCTTTTTCAGCTCCTCGTTTGTGAGGATAGGACCATGTACCTTCTACGTTCATCTTACTGGTGGCTCTGCCGAGCAGGTGTGAATGTTCCTTTTGCAGCGAGTTGTGTCGAGATACATCCCTATTACACATTGCATATTTTAATTTTATGGAGTAGCCTATTCCTGTATCCGAAATAGCTCAATCTATGCATGAAGTAAGCTTAGGCTTACTGTGAATACAGGCCAGCTGCTGGAGGCGTTCACCTGCAGTGCAGTTTTTTTGTTTAACCGCTGCTGCGTTTATTCCGTTGGCGCGTGCGTGCGTCCCCGGGTAGGTGGGGCCCTTGGAGTCTAACCGGCGGCCTGGGGCCCTTCCGGATGGAAGAATAAACGTGTCCTTAAATGCTGATCAGATTATCGAGTCCATCATCGTGGCAACAGTTCTTTTAAAGAGCATCAAGACTACAGACTGCGCCACCGAAGCTCCAGTGATTTGCAAGTCATATGCTATGGAAATGATCAGTGGATAGGAGCTGGACGGGCGGAGAGACCTGCAGGTGGGACGTGTTATCGACAGGGTGAACGAAGCCACCTGTGTGTGTGTGTGTGTGTGTGTGTGTGTGTGTGTGTGTGTGTGTGTGTGTGTGTGTGTGTGTGTGTGTGTGTGTGTGTGTGTGTGTGTGTGTGTGTGTGTGTGTGTGTGTGTGTGTGCGCGCGCGCGCGCTTGTAAACGTGGGTTTAAATGTGGTATTCAGGTTACAAGATGGGCTGACGGGAGTGAGGATGGTCGCCTCAAAAGATTGTCGGGTAAGAATAATGGAGGAGTGTGAGTGTGCGCCGCTCACCTGTGTGTGTGCGTGTGTGTGTGTGTGTGTGTGTGTGTGTGTGTGTGTGTGTGTGTGTGTGTGTGTGTGTGTGTGTGTGTGTGTGTGTGTGAGTTTGTGTAGCTCTTGTGTAAATATTGGATCAGAGCAACGCACCGAGCGACAGGTGTCCGTGCGCGCCCTAGGAACTCCCCCCCCCCCTCTCTCTCTCTCTCTCTCTCTCTCTCTCTCTCTCTCTCTCTCTCTCTCTCTCTCTCTCTCTCTCTCTCTCTGATAGGGGTGGAGTGTGTGTGTGTGTGTGTGTGGTGTGTGTGTGTGTGTGTGTGTGTGTGTGTGTGTGTGTGTGTGTGTGTGTGTGTGTGTGTGTGTGTGTGTGTGTGTGTGTGTGTGTGTGTGTGTGTGTGTGTGTGTGTGTGAGAGAGAGAGAGAGGGAGAGAGAGAGAGTTCCCAGATGAGGTATAAAAGGTCGTACCTGTCACAAAGGGCCCACATTCGGTGTGAAAAGAGATGCACAAATGCTGATCACATGTAACCTAGCGCGGTTTTATTTTTTTATCTTTGACTTTATCTTTTCTTCACTAGGCTGTTGCCACTTACAGAAAGATGACAATGCACCAGTTCTCTTGTTAGTGCTAAGGCCGTTGCTGGGTGTGCGGTGAGCTTTTACCACTTTCCCCAGGTCTTCTCCCCGCGACAGGTGTGTCCGACCCTGTGTCTGCAGGACCTTTGTGCAGACGTTTCATGGTCTGACTGTTGATGGTCTGTATTTGCCTCACGTTGAGCCCCACGCACAATACCTGAAGGTGACGTTTTGTTCGTTCGGCTCGCGTTAAGCAGGTACAGGTGTGCAACTTGAAACAACGGAAGAAAACTCAAATGAAGACGGGTTTTTTTTACATTTTCTTTTCGGCAAAGTGATACTTATGGTATTTCCAACCCATATTTTTCTAAAGGGGGTTTGTTTTGTCTGTTCGTGTTTAGTATAATGTCGGTGTAAAGTTCCGTGCTACTTTCAGCAGGTCTTGCATTCAGCTTGCATTATTTTAGCTTTAGGCCTACTAGAGAATAGACTAAGATTCAACATATATTCATTGTAAACGTTTCGTTGAGTGAAATGGCAACCATTTAAAACAATAGTAAGGCAGCAAATTAAAGAAATGTAAGCTAGTTTTTTTCTTTCTGTAAAATAGGCCGTGTAGAATTATGTTTGCATCCAACATCCACGTTTTTTTATATAGGTATCGTTTTTGTTTCTCCTTGTCCATCCTCGTTGTCTGAGAACTGGTCAGCATAGTTTTTGTTAACCTTTGTAGAGTCAAAAATCCTATTTGTTTTTTGTTCTTTGACATTATGCACTAAAGAGCCCCCCCCCCCCCCCAACCCCCCCCACCCCATGGGGGAAATAATTTTCCCATTTGGGCCGGTCATGGAGATAGCGTGTTTTCCACTGTGGGTATATTCATTATCCTCCTGCCCCATATCACGCACACAGGCTGCAGGCTCCATCAGCCAGGGCAGCACTGGGGCTTAATGGAAGGTTATGTTAATCTTTAACTAACCATTAACCTCACACACACAGCCGCACACACACACACACACACACACACACACACACACACACACACACACACACACACACACACACACACACACACACACACACACACACAGTCATGAAGGCACACATGCACACCCACACACACACACACACACACACACACACACACACACACACACACACACACACACACACACACACACACACACACACACACACACACACACACACACACACACACACACACACACACACACACACATGTACACACACAGTTATCTGATAGGGAGCATCTGCCATTTGAATACTTGAAGCCTGCAATTTCCACACAGTTTATTGTTTAATAGTTTTGTTTTATCGCTGATATTGTCTCAGTTTGGAAAAAAGGAGAAACAATATACATTTCTCTTTTATTTGTGTTCTTTATATTTTTTTACCAGTCCGGCTATAATCTTGTTCTGCTTATTTCAATAAACCAGAGATTCTCGTTTTATTAATGGAAATATTTTGCAAAGCTCAATCATATGAATGTTTTTTAATGTTTTATTAAACCTGTTTAACAGATGTATGGATAAATCTGTCTTAAGCATGTTTCCTAACTGTTAACAAAGAACGGTACTTCTACCTGTTGGTAAAAGTTCTTTGACTCAGCAAAAATAAATGTTGAAAGAATAATACCAAGTCACCAACAGTGGCTAGGAGACCATACAAACGGTTGGACTCTTAAGTCATCACTGACTAAACTTAATCCTCAAAAGACACCTTTCTCTTTCCTATTATTTGTACAAGACAAGCAACTTAAAAACCAGCAAGTATTCAAATATTAGTCCATATTTTCAAAGTTAGTCATCATTAAAATATCAGAAGGCTTTTATCTGTAGTTGTTAGTTGCCCAGTTTAATAAGCAATGGTGAATATAATTCATATTGAACAGTACACTCGGCCTTTATTATGTTCATTTCCTACACACAATTAACACTCACTGTGGAAAATTCGTACAAACAACCAAACCAACACAATATACTCTTATTTCTATAACAAGTATATTATTGTATTGAAAGAAGGTTTACAATGGCACAACATCCCTTTATTTGTATTCATATTATTTCAACACCATTACTAATTCACAAATTCAATCACCTGACTAACAATGTAACAATTAACTCAACTGAACTCTGAAAAGAGACATGGAGACACCAGGTGACAGCACATGTAAAAGGACTTCATCCTTCAGCTGTGGCTCTATTTGCCTCAGCACAAAAAGCTCCAGTAAATATTTGCTTAAAGCTGGAGGAAGGGGAGGCTTGCACTGCTCTGTATCCTGGTTACTCAGCTCGTCCTCGGGCCTGATTATCCTAACTGGTCCTCCTGGGTGGCCCCGCCCAGAACCCCAGCTTCCACATCCACCCTATAGCTGCAGGCACACAATATGCTGCCGGTCGATACGTCACTCCTTGTTTAATCAAACACCAACCAGTCAAAATAGAAGAAGATGGATCTTGAATGAGTAGTAACATCAAATGGTTAGTTGTGCTGAAGACCTTTGTAAGCACACAGGTGCATCCAGTGGCCGGTCTTAACTCGTACTTGTCTAAACCTTCAGCCGTGTCCGTGGAAGCTATCAGAAAGAGGCGCAGTTGTAAGCTTAATATTTCAGTCTTGATTTACAGTGGCCCCGGTAATGTCCATCCATGTAAAGCATTTTGTCACAGTGGTTTGAAATTCACCTAACAGTGAAACACTGTAATTACGCGGTAACCCAGATACTTGGGTTACCGAGTGACTGTTCTTTTCACAGTTTTTACCTGGAAATGACCCTGCACTTATAATTCTGTGAAAGAGAGTAAAAATGAGCACAGCAAACCAGGTTAGCATCACAGGCCCAACCTTTCCTTAATGGTTTCTATGATGCTTTTCCACTCAATTAGTTTTCCTCCTAATATATCATCTACGCGAGATCAAATAAATACCATACAAGCAAATGTTCCTCAAACCTAATTGCTTTTGCTGGCTCCTCCATTGCCCCCATGAACCCTGCAGTGTGTTCCTGTCACATCTGTATCATTAGGATTACTTTATATCACCAGTGGGAAGGTGATTACATCTGTGGTGCCTGCTCAACTGCTGACTAACCTGGGGTACGATAAGAGCTACCCCAGGCTGTGTGTGTTTGTGTGTGTCACATACGTGACACACACACACACACACACACACACACACACACACACACACACACACACACACACACACACACACACACACACACACACACACACACACACACACACACACACACACACACACGTTTGAATTCATGTGTCTGTTTCTGCATGCGTGTCGGTCTGTGTTTGTGCCTGTGTTTCTGTGTCTTAATCTGTGTTTGTGTCTGCATTTGTCGCTCTGTATCTGTGTGTGTGTGTGTCTGTGTGTGTGCATGTCCTCCTCCATGTGTCATGTGTGTATGGGTGCAGGTCTATGCGTGAGCGTACACAGCAGTTAACATCAACCCCAGGCTGTGTGTGTTTCCTCTGACAGTTAGGAGGTTAGCGATAATAAAAAAGTAATGCAAATCCCAGCATGGGTTCTGTCCCCTGATTGGTTTTGAACAGAGCCTTCTGACGACGTCACCTGGGATGGTCACACAGTGGAGCCACAGGGAATTTCCACCCTATGTTACACAAACAACGTTTATAAATGTTTTACTATGTAACCTATTTATTTACAAATAGACACGTTTCCTCTCCCAATGTAGTCACTCAAGCTGTTGTAGCCTTGAACTGCAGCCATAGATACTATTGTATGCATACACATTCTTGCTTAATCAGTCAAACCTTATATACTATTGTCATTACATTAGTGAGATAGTGTCTTAGTTACTTGTCAAGTCGTTTTCTCCATTATTATAACTATTCTCTTGAAAGTAGAAAAGGATCTGACGATATGTCCTCTTCTTTTAAATCAGGATGAAGAAAAGCTTAATTTAGTGGTCAAATCGATTAAAAATATTCCTTTTAATAGAAACAAGGTTGAACGATTGACCTATAACAGCACATGCCTTTTGGCCAGAGGGTGTTGGTGTATTTAAAGCCACTGTGGTTCTCCTGATCTAGAGGAGCACAAAGCAGCCATGACGGTGTTAGGGACACAATAACTGTCCAGGCTGACGCTGCTTATGTGGCCTAAACACTAAGAGGAGTTGGTGGGAATTGTAGTTTTGTGTGTAATTGTGTTCTCCCATGGGGCTATATAAATAATCCAGCATCTCAAGGTGTTGTTTACTGAAGGTGGTGCTACTCTTCCACTCCCTCTAAGCACAGCGGTCCATGTGTTTGTTAGTGTTTGTGGGTGTGTTTGTTTGTGTGTTTGTCGGTGTGTTTGTGTGTTTATCTTTAGCCCTGTCTGAGTAGATACTACTGAGCAAAGATGTATGAGAGCGCTCCCAGGTCTACATGTTTTTTTTTATGTATGTTTTGTTTGTATTTGTAGCATATTTCCAGTTTAAAACTGGATTTTCCAAACACATCAATTCATTTCAATACAAGATTGTAGATCATGTAAATTCCAGTCTCTATTTCTCAGGTTGATTCCAGTAGCTCGTTCATATTAATTCCCATGACTAGGTCATATTGTTTCTAGTGACTAGGTCATAATTATTCTAGTAACTAGTTCACATTAATATCAGTGACTAGGTCACATTAATTCCAGTGACTTGGTCACATTAATTTAATTGACTATGGGTCGCATTAATTCCAGCTACTAGGTCAAATTGATTCCAGTGTTGATGTAGCTGGTTGATTCCAGTGACTAGGTCATATTATTCTAGTGACTAGGTAATCTTGATTCCAATGACTAGGTCATAATTATTGCAATGACTAGGTCACATTAATATCAGTGACTAGGTTACATTAATATCAGTGACTAGGTCACATTAATATCAGTGACTAGGTCACATTAATTTAATTTGCTAGGTTAATTCCACATTAATTCCATAGGTCGAATTGATTACAGTGTTGATGTATCTGGTTGATTCCAGTGACGAGGTCATAAAGATTCCAGTTCTTATGTCCGTCCAATGGCTCTGCGGTGTGACCTCGGGCCAGTGAGGGCTGAGCAGAGGTGTTCTGAGCAGATGTCGCCTGCCACAGCCTGTCCCCTTTGTCCGCACCTGGATTAGTCTCTATAGCAACCTCCCACCTGAAGCAGGCCATCGACAGTGTGTCTGTGTGTGTGTGCTTGTGTTTGTTTGTGTGTGTGTGAGTGTGTGTGTGTGAGAGTGTGTGTGCTTGTGTGTGTGTGTGTATTGTGTGTAAGTGATGCATATGCTTATGTGTGTGTGTAGGTGTATCTCTTAGTTGATTAACTAAATGGTCAATTGCCTAACATAGACCTCAACTCAGACCTGTCCCTTGTATTTTATTAAGTGTATTTCATTCATTTATGTTAGAGACAGGAAATCAAGTTTTGTATTTTTTTCTGCCTCGTGACTTAATTATGGTGAGACTGTATGGTCCTAAAGAGAAGACCATTCTAGCACCAAAACAACCCAGAAAAAGGGCAAACGACACCGAACCCCTGTGGGTCTCTCCGTCTAAATCCACACTGGGAGTGAGTCAGAGAACTGAAGGCTTCAGTTACCATGGTGAGCTAGGTCTGCTCATCAGTTCATGTGTTAATGCATCAGGTACATGCAGCACACACGCACACACACACGCGCACAGGCACACATGCCGCACACACACACACACACACACACACACACACACACACACACACACACACACACACACACACACACACACAACACACACACACACACACACCACACGCACACACAGACACACACACACACACACACACAAACACACACACCGCACACACACACACAGCCTCACTGTGTTTACGAGAGAGAGAAACTACATACACTGGAATCCAATGTTAAGGATACATGCAAATACATCTAGTTGAATTTGACTGGTAAATTAGCTGTGTGTAGGTGTATGATTGTGTGTATGTGTGTTTGTGTGAGGTGGTGTAAGTGTAGATAGTGTGTGTGTGGGTGTGTGTTGTGTGTGTGTGGTGTGTGTGTGTGTGTGGTGTGTGTGTGTGTGTGTGTGTGTGTGTGTGTGTGTGTGTTGTGTGTGTGCTGTGTGTGTGTGGTGTGTGTGTGTGTGTGTGTGTGTGTGTGTGTGTGTGTGTAAAGGGGGGGATTGGGTCCGTTCATGCATGCAGAGAAGGAGTGACCTACCGCAGACTAATTTAATTAGATCATATGGAAAGGGATGACAGACCACACACACACACACACACACACACACACACACACACACACACACCACACACACACACACACACACACACACACACACACACACACACACACACACACACACATACACGCACACATAAATGCAAACATACAAATGCACAACCACACACACACACACACACACACACACACACACACACACACACACACACACACACACACACACACACACACACACACACACACACACACACACACACACACACACACACACACACACACACACTCTAAGGTAGACAAGTACAACAGCTGTGTCTGTGTTGTTGTCTTTACTTTCACCTGGCCATCACCTGCTCTGTCAAGACTGAACTGGTCCTGCGTACCCCGCGCCCCCCTCGCTCGCTTCTCTCTCTCTCTCTCTCTCTCTCTCCCTCTCTCCCTCTCTCTCTCTCTCTCCTCTCTCTCTCTCTCTCTCTCTCTTCTCTCTCTCTCCTCTCCTTCTCACCTCTCTCTCTCTCTCTCTCTCTCTCGTCTCTCTCTCTCTTCTCTCTCTCTGCTCTCTGCTCTCTCTCTCTCTCTCTCTCTTCTCCTGTCTCTCTTTCTCTCACGCTCTTTCAACCTTTCACTTTCTCAAACTCTCAATTTCTCGGTTAGGGAAATTGAGACGGTTGCTTCTATAAACCACCAAACACACATTGAGCTGAATTTACAAATACAGTATATAGTTCGCATTTTTTGTGTGGATTTTATATTCACCACTAGATGTCACCAAAGATACAGTTTGGACATATAGCTTAGCTTTTTCTTCTTTTGACTGGAAGGCACTATAAACGCAAAACCATACTGGTGTTACGTCATGAAAGAACATAATTAACAATTTATTAGAATATAGTTGACTCACAGCCACAAATACATTTTTTGGACGCATGTATCAGACAAATGTGGTTAAATGTAAGCCGACCAGTATTTGTATCGCATGTTAATGATATGTTCTAAAGAGTACAATGAAAGTACAGTGTACAATGAAAATAAATATTGTATCAAAAAGAAGTCTGCAATGAAATTGCCGACTTTGGTGGACTCCTGATGTCACGCCCTGTCAAACACACACACGCGCGCGCGCATACATGCGCACGCATGCACGCACATGTATAAACACACACACACATACACACACACCCACACATCACCCTGGGTTTTACATGACAATACATCTACCTCATCGACAAACAAAGAGAGCAAACTGAACTGCATTGTTCCAATAGTAGTCTGAAAGGTTCTGCATTGTTATCTTTTTCATCTTATTTTATTGGTTGGGGTTCCGAAAACATGCGTACATCCTGTATATTCTCAAATATGGATGAAACAAACAATTGTTTGAGTGATTCCAAGGAATAAACTAAATGACTCCAAATGAAATACCATCACACGGGCTGTTTCTTTGAAATATATAAAAAATTGCCTCAATGGGCCCATAATGTTTGTACTAAACACGTTTAGATGTTATGTATGTTGATGTTGATAGTGGAATAAACACATTTACTTGAATAATTTGGCATTCCTTGACCTTCTATCATGTATTGAGAAACTAACTAAAATACACAATCAGATAATGCAATTTGTCTAAATCCCCCCTTATGTACGGAGCCACGACGTTAGGTATACATTGACCCATCTCTGTAATGTGGTATAAAATTACATGAAGAATAACTCCTTGGATTTATGAGGCACCCTAGCACTGTCTCTCTGCTGGTCATCAGACCATTCCACCATCTCCCTACCTTCTCCACCTCTCAGAGAGAGAGAGAGAGAGAGAGAGAGAGAGAGAGAGAGAGAGAGAGAGAGAGAGAGAGAGAGAGAGAGAGAGAGAGAGAGAGAGAGAAGAGAGAGGACAAGAGAGGAGACGAGAGAGAGAGAGAGAGCGAGAGAGCGAGAGAGAGAGAGAGAAGATCAGTCCACAATAATGCGTCTATTCAGTAGTCAGTGATCAAAATGTCGTGATATTTCAGTGTGTTGCCATTGTGTGCCCCTGCGTCAGGTGGCCGCTGGGCCCGCCACTGAGCATACTGATGATTCAGTCACTTTGGGGCTCTGCGGACAATGGGCCACGGGAGCCCCCACAAAGCGCCGGCGCATTCCCCCCCTCTTTCAGCGGGGCCCGCTCAGCTGCTGAGTGTGCAAGGCTCATGGGCCGGCCACTATAAAACAAGGCCCGCGTTCCCAGCACTGACATAATTATACTGGATCTGTCCCTCCTCAGTACTCTCTGTGAGTATCGCAACCCACCTGCCTACCTACTCTTCCCTGCCTACCTATACCTACCAACCTATACCTACCTACCTACCTCCCTACCTATTCCTAGCTGCCTACCTGCCTCATGGAGGGGAAGGGGTGACGGGGTACCGTTTGGTTTAACTGGGGGGGAGGAAATCTACCAAGTCAAACTGTTTGGATGGCTTCAGGATGCAGTTTGGTTTGACATTGCTAGATGATAACAAATTGAAAATCAGGAGGATCTAAGAGGGCTGACTGATGTTGGTAGCAGCAGAGAGTTACTGGTTTTAAATCCTGAATCTTGATCAATTTGGTTTCAGAGATGGCTGGACTAAAGCTCAGATATTACCTTTCTATTTATTGGCAAGTTTTGGGCTCAATATTCCAAAAGAGCTGGAATATTGTTTAATAGGCTAAGGTTTTTAAATCAGCTTTTTGTTTCAAACTAACAGGAAAGCATATATACACACATGCTTGCAAAAACAAAAAAAAAGGTTAAGCCTAAAGCTGAAATGGCATTCAATAGATCTACAACAGGAATGTTTAGGCCAAGTTAGCTTTGGACACGGTGTAGAATTTTATTCAAACTCTCTTTTTCAACTTATTTTTTCCGATGTTTCACAAATTTTGATACACAACACAAACTAGGCTCTAATTCCAAACCTCTTCCTTCCCTGTGTCGTGGGCAGAACTCATCCCTCGTAAGAGCCAAGCCAACCAACAGCCAACATGAACACTCAGCAGATGGAGCAGATGGGTCAGTTCAAGATCACCGTGTGGGAGGAGGAGAACTTCCAGGGCAAGCGCTGCGAGTTCATGCTGGAGTGCCAGAACATCATGGAGAGGGGATTCAACAAGATCCGCTCCATGAAGGTCGAGAACGGACCGTAAGTCCCTGCTACCCATCCCTCCCCGCCCCTCCCCCCTCATAAAACCACAATTATATGTTATAGGTATATAATGTTATAGGTAATAAGATGTGTAGGATATACAGAATAGCATTGGAATTAGACAGCTAATGAATTAAAAGGAGCACTGGCCATCTGTAATTGAGTTGGAATTAAGAGCAGCCCTAAAATCGACAGCTAAATATAAGATCAACGGGAAAAAGAGTTGATATGTATCCCTGTGGCCTCATATAAGAGCCGAGGCAGGTGAGCAGAGGGCCGTGATGAGGCCATAGTCTGACTCAATACCCACAGCATACACACCGTTAGCAAAAACAATATTGATTAAGTGTTTCTTTAAGTCGTCAGGCGACAAGGCAGCCCTGATGTGAGCCCCACGCCCACGGCCAGCAGAACAGGGTTCTACATTCAACACGTAGCTACGCTGTGTGCGAGGCTGGCTAAGGGGTTTGAACGTGAGCTAGCGCTGTGTATCATGGCCTGCTTGGCAGCGTGCAGCTGGCGGCTGAGCCAGAATGGCTGATTGACTGGCGATCAGATAAGGGGCTGGGTGCAGGCAGCAGCAGTGAACAGCAGCAGCGTTCATGTTTGCTCTGGGCTTTGTGTTCACACTGACAAAAGGGAGACGTGCGCGTTTTTTTCGCTCAAAGCAATTCATAACGACGGCGTTGAGCGCTATTGTTTAGCCAAACCCCGACACTGTTGGACCGCACCGACCGCCTCTCTGGCCGGCTCGTGTTTGTTTGTGAGCATGTGTTTTTGGTTCCTTTGGCGGTATTATGCAGCAGATAGAGAGGGAGAGAAAAGGAGAGGTTTGGGGAGACAGAGAGAGTATAGGTCTGATGTGTGCACGTCCTTTTCTTTGTGGTGGTCTTTCTTTTTTTGACTGATACATTTAATTGATATTGCCCTTTATAAATTATTCCATTAATCTTCTATATCCCCCCCCCATCTCCGCTGCTCCTCTCTCCCCTCTCCTCCTCCTCTGTCCTCTCTCCTCTCTCCCCTCTCCTCCTCCTCTCTCCTCTCTCCTCTCTCCCCTCTCCTCCCTTCTCCTCCTCTCTCCCCTCTCCTCCCTTCTCCTCCTCTCTCCTCATCCTCCTCCTCTCCAGCTGGGTGGGCTATGAGTACCCTGAGTTCCAGGGCCAGCAGTTCATCCTGGAGAAGGGAGACTACCCTCGCTACGAGGCCTGGAGCGGAAACAGCGGCTACAGGACCGAGCATCTGCTCTCTTTCAGGCCCATCAAGTCCGCTGTGAGCCCCCCCTTTAAATATATTTATATATATATGCATCTATAAATCAATAATAATAATAATGAAAGAAATAGTTGCACAATCTCCCGTAAGACAAATCAACGAGGAGGGAGTAGGACTTGAAAGGGAACGGCCAATGAAAGCTCAGGGCTGGATGTCACATGACGGATGGACACACAAGTTCACAATACATTTCAGAGTCATTGTTTGGTAGATAATCAGTCAATAATTAAACATGAACATTGCCCGCTCCTCACCAATCCACAATAATTCCCACCTTTACATCTCTGTGACCATTGTACCTCTCTCTCTCTCCATCTCTCTCCCTCGCTCTCCCTCTCTCTACCCACAGAACCACAGTGACAGTAAGGTCACCCTGTACGAGTGCGAGGACTTCCAGGGTCGCAAGTTTGAGATGTGCGATGACTACCCTTCCCTGCAGGCCATGGGCTGGTGCAGCAAGGAGGTGGCCTCCATTAAGGTCAACTCTGGAGCGTAAGTACACCATAGAGGACCGTCTTTCTCTCTCTCTCTCTCTGTCTCTGTCTCCCTCTCCCTATATATTTCTGTCCTTCTCTTCCGCTAATCCCCTGGGATTCCTCCCTTGATAACTATTCAAACATGCAACCTTTTCATTAGTGATGGCTACTGATTTCACTGATCACACATCTTATCACCAGTTGAACTCTCTCACCCCCTAACTCCGTCTCCCTCTCTCCAGCTGGGTGGCCTACCAGTTCCCCGGTTACCGTGGATACCAGTACATCATGGAGAGGGACAGGCACCAGGGCGAGTACAGGCACTACAATGAGTACAGCACCCAGGCTCACACCAACCAGGTGCAGTCCATCCGCAGGATCCAGCACTAAAGCCCTTTGACTCCACCCAGCCCGACACCACTCCCCACCCCTCCACCTCCGGGCCCGGCGCCCACCCCAGGCCCACCGGCACACTCAAGAGCGGGCGGCCTGGCTATCCTTCTCTCTATTGCATATTGTATTGATCTTACCTTCTGCTGCTAGCTTGCGCTCGCATTCATGGCAATAAAGGCTTTTCTTCAAAATGGAGACTGAAACATGGCTGGTCTGTCGTTTCATCATTACTTGTGCACCGCAGGAACATGGAGAGATAGCAGGATACATTAGCAGGGTAGTGAAGAGTGACTAGGGGGATTTGAGAGTCAGCCAACAGGTTCTGGGTTAAATTCTCGGTGTCCATGGGCCTATAGACATCTGTGCCGTGGGTGTTGACCTTTATAGCTTTGCCTTAATGGATTCAGTTATTAATGAGTCATTCTCAATTAAAGTGTCTTCGAAATTACTTAATAATAGTAATAGTAATAATAGTAACTTCGATGGCATTGTGCAGAGTGTCCGTTGTAAGGAAATATTCTAGGATTTAAGATGCTGCCAAATTAAAAAAGGGTTCCAATCGTTCGGATTCTTGGCCGGCTGCCAGTTGGTTTTGATTTTTTTGTCATTTTACTACTAGCCGCATTTTTTGCATATACTTTCCAAATATTGTTCAAACATTTTTCAAATTATTATGTGTAATGTAGGCCTGCTTAATTCTGAAAGCGATATTTCGCGGCTGCATTTAGACAGTTCTAGCGTCTATGTATTCCATCTCGCCTCGGTCGTCTGTTATACACCGCGTACAGCAATAAACAAGCAATGCAACCTGACCGCAACACGATGCTTATGACTGAATCACTATAAGCGCACCATATTCCTCTCAAAACTCTATACGTTTACTTCCTGCCTGCGGCCCACGTCATGCCTGGCGGCGGTCTGTGTGTGCTCGTGTACCTGACTTCGGTTCCTCAACATCCTTGAGCAAATCCGTCCGTTTGTTTACTAGCGGCCTCCTCACCAGGACGTGGAGCTCCGTGTTGAAGACACACACCCACTCACCTGTCACGAGCCTTGGAGCGACGCAGGCAACAGTCCCACACCCAAACCAGGATGTTTTAATGAATGTTCAACCAAACACACACCTTTCTCAAATACACATTCCTGTGGCTGTGACTGATTAAAACGAGGCAGCGAGAGCAGCCAGCAGTCAGGCCGTAGGACTACAGACGTCAGGATGCTGCTGTCAGTGACTCCAGCTCAGCCGCTCTCAGGTACGTTTACAAACCAGAATAGTTTAGAAGTAGTTCTCCTTTAATAACACACTAACAATCACATTTTTATTAAAAATGTTTAATGTCACGATTTATTTGTATTTTTTCCATTCATTTTAAGAAGGATAAGGATATGTTGGGTTGCTATTTCTTAATAAGAAATAGCAACCCAACATTATTTTATTCTTTTAATTTGAAGGTCAATTTTTATAAACGTAATCCCAATGAGCTATGCTTCAATGCATCTTTATTAAACTAAATGCATAAGTGTTTGTGATCATTGAGACTTGTTGTCAGTAGGCTGGGCGACCATGAGGATCATGTCGATACAATCTAGCTTTCGAGGCTTGTTTTAAGTTGCCTGCGACTGTATTTGAACACAGGCAGCTAAAGCAAGTCTGGTATGCCAGAGACACACCTCCTTGGATCTGTCAGTCAGCGAGATCACACAGCAAGAGACATCAGACTGCACCAGAGCTCCAGTCCATCAGGGCCCATGGTCTACTGCTTAGCGACACCACTACGAGTGGTTCTAGGATGAATCTAGATAATGTGCCGCTTAACTAAATGTATTAGCCTATAGACTCATGTTTCGCTGGAGTCATTTAGCCCTTTAGCTGGAGTCAACGTTATTCTTTCTTTATTTTACATTTTGGTAGACCTAAATTCAAACGCATGCAATGATTAATATAACCTGAACTTTATTCTAAAACAAGTTTGCATGAACAAACTGACTAAGCCTGAAGCACATAGGTCTACAATTTCCACACAATGTCTACAATGTCTCTAGTCATCAGAGGAAGGATAAGAACATACATGAGTCTTTAGGCCCCGAAGCCCCGAGCAGGCAGCCACGGAGACGGCTTGCTGCGGACAAAAGGGGAACACACCACAGGTTGAGTCCCATCGCACGTACCCTCCTCTGCGCATGTGTGAGAGGAGATAACTTTCCTGACCAGCAGGGGGCGGTAGTCTGCAGTCATCCTTCAGAAAGGGACACAGGAGGACCTGCGGGTATATAGACCAATCAGCGTGGACCGCCGCACCCTCCCTGAGACGCTTTGGTAAAACCCTCTAGTCTGAGAGCGACTCAGCGACACCTTACATGGTTACTACTGCTGGCCGATCATCTGAAACGATCACTCGAGAAACATAAGCAGTGAAGCACACACAAGCACTGTTAAGGCCTACAGGAATAACGACACGCCTCAGTTAAATAAGCCTGGACATTAAAATATTTTTCAATGTGGCAACTGGATATAAAAAAAAAGCCAAGGAAGAACATCAATTTAGTTTTAATTGGATTAGTGTTTAAGCAGTAAACGAGGAAATAGCAGCATGGCCTATAGTGTTCTTTAGGTTTATGATATGATAGGCCTACTGTCCCCGCTAATTTCATTCAGTCGTATCGTACTTCATTAAAGTCACTGTTTATGCGCATATATCATTAAATCACAAGACATCGTTTCCTTTAAGCTAAACATTGTGGAATAATACCATCCTCGGTATAACACGGTATGGGAATACCGGGAATCCACCGACAGTCACGAGGCCCCAATGAACGCGTTTCAGCGACGGTTCAGCGCTGTGTTGGGGCCTTTAGCAGCCTCTTTGACCTTTGACCTTTGTTTAGCCACTTTGCCTTAGGAACATTGGGAAAACAGTGGCTGTTTTTATCATTTGTATACTGACAAGGCAACATGTACGCTAACGCATTTTCTTTTTTAAAAAAAAAAAAATAATTCTAAAGAAAATATCACTATTAATAATTTCTTATATCTGCAAATTGCTGTTGATTTAATTTCAGGAACAAATGAATGAAAATTGTACCCGTTTTTTTGTCCTGACATGTTTGTATGCTGACAATAAAGTAATACAATCACATTTGGTTTATGTGCCTCGTTTTTTGTGCTGCATTTCCAAATGGTGTTGAATACAAACGATTTTGTATCCCTCTTATTTAAAAGCAAGGATTTGTGCGTTCGATCATCGTTGTTCTGATATATGCTAAGCAATATAATAACCTTTTTTCCCTTTTGCATACTAAGCCATCCATATCCTCCCACGTTTGGTCGTGTGGGCATATCGACGACGACGCGAGGTCCGTCTGTTACAATAAGCCCATCCTGCCTTATTGAAGCTATATAACACTATATAACCTTAAACACACAAACAGACGGTACAAATGTTCTGTTTTCTCATGCGCACTGGGGCGTGTATTTAAGGTAAATATGCTTTTTACCCCCAACATGAAACCAGTCTTTGTTGTTTGCCGAGAGGTAAAGGGGTGGAAAAGTGAGCCTGATCTGAACTGGTTTCCATGTCAAACACTTCAATTCACCATAGAAACGGAGATCTTAACGCGGAAACTTTATTAAACTGTGATGGCGCATTGATAAGGCCCAATCCTATCGGCTCTTTTTATTGTGAGCACCGGGCGCCCTGACAGAGGTAAATTGCTCTTTTAATTAAAGCAATGCACCAGGGGAAATTGCTGTCTGAATATTGTCTCAGAGATGGGGGCCAGTGACAGTTGCCTAGAAACTTCCATCTGTCCACCGCCTTTATTCCAGATCTCAGTTATGAGATAAAGTTTAATAAAAATCTTTACCCACCACCACCGAAATGAAATCCCAGCCGTCGTGAGCATCCCAACACAATGAGACAGGACTGCGGAGGACAGCTCATGTTCAACATGTATCTCTCAGGTTGGTCCTCTTGTTCACATTATGGGCTCATACAGCTTTTATTCTCCTGATATAGAGGAAGAGAGGGTTTAGCCGAGGTCCTCTGTCCCTGATTCGCTGGTCCGCTGGTCCCCACCTCACGGGTTTGTTCGTTCCATTCGGAAAGCTCGTCTCCTCTTTGTCGGAAATCGGATATCCTTTTTCCTGGACGCGTTTCCTGAGGCTGGAGCCTCGAGCCGCAGGGAGAGAGGAGCCTAGAATACCATCTTAGAGGAGACTCACGATGAGGAAAGAGGATTAGGAAACAACCTGAAGATCAACCCATTTATCTTATTTTATTATATAGGCACTTATTTTATAATTGCAGATATTTTTATTTTCTCTGTGTGATAGGCGATATCTTTTTTGATGGCATTGACCATTTGTTTATTTTATTTTAGACCCGACAGAGAATCTGTTGAAGGAAAGCAAAGGAACGCCCTGGGCTCCGATCAACACCGGAGTCCAGAAAGGTAAGCGATAAATAGGTTTGACTGTTGGCCTAAATAAAGACAGCTGCATGTTTCTTTATATTTTAAAATAAAAACATTACATGATTAATGTATGTTAAAACAATCAAAGCACAATCGATGATGATGATACTAACATTTTAATTATTAATAATACTGCTGCTATTATTAATAGTAATTACAAGTAGGCTAATAGTTATTATTATTATTATTATTATTATTATAATAATAATGATAATAATAATAGTAGGCCAAATATAAGTAAACCTATTACTAATAATAATACAAATAATCTCAATAATATTAATGATAATATTAGGCTAATGCCAATTCTAATAATATGAAGTATAAAAAAACAATAACAATATACGAATAATGCACTTAGTAAGGAAAATCAGTAGGCCTGATAAAGAAAATGTTTCGGCCTAATCAGCGGATAATCGATTTATTGAAAACTGACGAACCAGGTGATTCCATCCTGCTCTTCGGGGTCATTTAATCTCCTACGGGTTTAGGGACTTTCTCTTTCACTTTCTATTCTGGGTAATAGTGGTAATATGGAGGTTATGTTCTCGTGTTAACACATTCCACTGATTAACAGGCCCTAAACTTCTTCTGATCCATGGCCCTCTGCGAGGCTGCGTTCTGACCTCTTCGCCCCGTGTTTCGCCCTGCAGGAAGCGGGCAGATCCAGCTTTGGCAGTTCCTCCTGGAGCTGCTGTCGGACAGCGGCAACATGGCGTGCATCGCCTGGGAGGGCACCAACGGGGAGTTCAAGCTCATGGACCCCGACGAGGTGGCGCGGCGATGGGGGGAGCGCAAGAGCAAGCCCAACATGAACTACGACAAGCTGAGCCGCGCGCTGCGCTACTACTACGACAAAAACATCATGACCAAGGTGCACGGCAAGCGTTACGCCTACAAGTTCGACTTCCATGGCCTGGCGCAGGTGTGCCAGCCGTCAACCACGGAGCAGGCCATCTACAAGTTCCAGAGTAACTTCGCTCCCATGCCCTTCTCCGGGATCTCCAAGCTGAACCTCGTTGCCCCCGGCATGGGACCCGGGTCCGGGTTCTCGTACTGGGCGGGCTCGCCCCCCACGGCGCTGTACCACAGCCACAGCCTGCCACCCCCCGCAGGGCCCTTCGGACCCGTGTCCGCCGCGCACATCAGCTGCGTCAACAGCATCAGCGGCCTCTCCAACGGGCACTACAACTGACTGACCCTGCAGCGAAACTACTGGGAGAACCAGGTGGTTCGGTTTGACTTGATTTGATCGAATGAAGAACACTATCGACGTTTAGGATAGGTTTTGTACCCTATAATGCATGTGAAGATAAATCAAGAGTTTGTTAATCAGGCCCGTTTTCCGCTCATTGAACAAATATAGATAACATTGGCTAACGCAGAAAGAGCATTGTCAGGTCGCGACGCCTTTCCTGTCTTCATCCTTCATTATTATCCGTTATCCCCGTGTATTGCGAGGCTTGACGTGCACACCATCCCCTCATTATTGCATTGACAGCGCCCTCCCATGGTTCACTTCGTTAGGCTAAACACATTTATTGGATTTAGATTTCTTCCTGAATTTCAATGAATAACAATTCGTCTCAACTATCCATGAAAATGTTAAGAAATGTTAGTCTTATAAGACATTGCGGTATACAGGGCCTAATAGAATGTGAACGCCCAAATTAATTAACTAATTGAAACGTCAATTAATTAATAGCTGGCATAGGCGATACTTTATGGCCGAGGTTGAATCTGAAACATGTTATCTGGTCGATTAGGATTACAATGTATGACTATTTTTTTTTTTGAAAATACAGCAGGACACAGCGTGCGTAAAATGTGATTTGCCCTAGAGACCATTTAAATTAAATAAATGTTTTATTTACCCAACGATGAAGCAGTTCTGGAGATATCTGTGAATCTTTTGTGAATTCAGAAAAGTAAAATCTTTTAATCTATTGTAGACCACAATAATTAGTTTGCTTTACATCAGTGAAGAGTCCCACATATCTTGACAAATGAACTCTTTTCTTATTTGACTAATCCGAGCCTTTCCGAAAATTGATTTATTTGTCAATGATAAATGATCATCACACACTTTGTAGTCCAGCATGTTAAAGAGTTTTGAGGTATAAATATGATCTGTTGTGTGTCCAGAATGGCCTTATATCAGTTAAGGTTTTGGTACCAAGGCATGCATGAGGCTAATTACAGAGATCTGTGTGAAGGAAACATTACCAGGCCTGAAGGCATACGAGATGAGGCCACGGTTATTATTATAAATTATTGTGGAAACAGTCTACAGGGAAGGATTTACGGTTAAGTGATGGTCAAGACATCATAGCCGATGTTGCGTTATTAAGCATGACGCACACTGTATTATGGGATATCACCGGCTTGAGGAACGAGTCGGTTTAAGGTTCCATGTCTGGGAAAGGATTCCTTTCTTAACCACAAGGGGTCAATATAACTCTTCTAATAGAGACCGTCCATACATGGACAAATGCGCTTTTATGAAAAGTAAACCCAGCTATCGAATAAATTACCTTTTATGCCCAAAATACACTATAATTTATCAAAATTATGTGTTCTCCTTAAGAAATGCAATGCTGTAAATTATATTGCTCTATCTAGCATTCTCTCTTATTCACACATGCGCACACACACACACACACACACACACACACACACACACACACACACACACACACACACACACACACACACACACACACACACACACACACACACACACACACACACACACACACACACACACACACACACACACACACACACACACACACACACACACACACAGACAAACCACACACACACAAACACCTTTCTTCATGTTATAATATTCTCAGCTTCTCAAAATGTAACACTGTAAGTATCATATTTGAAGTTATTCATTTTGTCTACCAATTGAATGCGTTTTTCAATTACGTCTGATAATGTCCAATGGCACAGCCAGCACACACACACACACACACACACACACACACACACACACACACACACACACACACACACACACACACACACACACACACACACACACACACACACACACACACACACACACACACACACACACACACACACACACACAGCCTCCTGTGGTGTTGTTGAGTCACACTCCCGCAGTGTTGCCTGTACCGTTCTTGTCTCCTCTAAACTCCAGAGTTGAGCTCCTCTCCCGCTCCTCGCCGTAGCTCCTCTCCTCTCGCGGCTCTTGCGTAACGCGGCGAAGGAGTGGGTGTTCTCCCGCCGCTCTGATTCATCGGATTGGCGCCAGAATGCACAAGGTGCGGGGATAGGGACTGCAGATGGAATTAGCTTGTAGCTAAATCTGGTACAATGCATCTATTTTCCCTGTGCGAGATGATGTTTTTCGTTCCTGACAAATAATCATAATACACATAACAATAGCAAGAAGAAGATAACAAAAATGCAAAAGAAAGAAGAGAAACAAGGGAAAAAGAGGACAGGAAAATGTGTTGAAAATAAGGTTGCGCTCGTGTTTCAGCACAAGCTATGTAACCAGAAGCTTGGAATTGCAATAGGCTAGGCTGTGATTTTTCACTGAATATGATTCATTATAGGTCCACCTACTTTTCAGATAAGAAAATAAAAGAGACTAGGGAAGATTACCCTCAAGTAATAAAAGGATAGTTCTTCTTTCAACCAATAATGACAATAGCTAAATAGACTTATATGAGATAATCAGGTTGCTTTATTCCTTAAGAAAGACTGGGGCTTTACAGTGACCTAAAAGGGAATGAAACCCTAACATAAAATAATTGTATCATTCAGCATTCTCTAGGTATGGTGACACTGTAAGCAGCACATGCTGAAATGCATTGGAAGGTTTGTTCACTGATTGGCCTACTAATATCTTTGTGGATATGCATGTCTTAAGAATCCAGTGAAATGTAGGCTGATGAGCAGTATAGGAACATGTGGGGACTGGATTTCCTCCAGTCAGTATAGGACTGGGAATAGAAGTGGAAGCAGCTCTAAAGCAGACCAGCACACCCACCTGGACCAAAATAGAAATGGGTTTGCCACCAGAGGGAGGCGAGGAGGTGGAGGAGAGAGACAGGAGACACAGAACAGAGGAAAAATGGTTGGTTTTGAAACAAGGAAAGCGGATAAGAGAGTGAGATCAAGGGAATGAACAAGAATGTGGGAAAAGTTGACAGGCTCATTGTATGACCCAGATATTTTTTTCCTATTTTTTTGCCCAAAAGTAATCCACCAAAATAAATTAGGTTATTTGGTTTTCATGTAGGCCTATACAAATTTTGTCATCAGCACTGAAAAGCAGAATGAACTTTGGTACAGGCCTTTTTTATCTCAATATCCCTCAGAACCAGATACAACAATAAAGAATATAATCAATCCCTATTATTGTCAACCTCAATAGAGAGGTTCTGAGAGCAGCTCTTCTAAAGGTTCCAATACATGATGCTGTTATATCCCATTTCTTATAAAAACATGTTTAGCATATTTGTGGATGCATTACCATTGGCTACGTTTGATAGCTTGTCATTCAGAAGCACGTAAATGTTAGACATCGTTCTCAGCGATGCCAGCAGACATATGGGATCCAACACAGGACCTTTCAGTTTGTCAATGCGTGCTTCGTCATATTTCTTGTCTACGATATTGTAATGTGTGTATTTGTCTGAACATTGGTTGTACGGTTGCCTGGCTTGTTTGTAACAAGGCCCGTGTGTGACATATGCATGTGTATATTCCCCAAGAGTTGACCTGTAGAACAGACATCAGCCCAGGCAACTATCACACCTTATTAAAGATCCCGGATGCAGGTTCCACAATGCCCTCATGTTGTTGTTTCTGAAACCATTCACAGTTTAGAAAATGGGTAGCAGCGATTGCGTCATCTGGAGTTGACTTTTGACTGTTTTGCAGCACGGAGGTGTTGAATAACGCAGAGGGAGAGTAATGTGATGATGCAGAGAGGGAGCCAACACAATGAGATGATCGTGTGCGAGTACCTGAATGAATCAGGGCTCTTGTTGTTGTTAATGTGTTTGATTTTTTTACGTCGCATAACAAAGGGAATATATTCTTTGGGTAAGTGGGCAGTAATTAAATGTCATGCGTGGTGAAAAGAGGTCTGCTGTAGAGTAAACAATGTGTTCAGACTCATCTTCAATCAGTCCCTGGAGGCTCTGGCTGTAGTTTGGAGTATAGGAGCTTCATTACTTAAACGCTCTGCACCAAAGCCTTCAGCGAGTGTGCACAGGCTCGGAACACAATGGATATTCTCTTGCGTCAATTGAACACGTTATGGGTTTTCTTTAATTTAACATTACCTTTCCCTTCAGTTGACCCCTATCATCGACAGTAATAATTTGCTTTATTTAAATTACAATTCATAAAATGACGATGACCGATAAATACCATGTACAGGCTACATATACTGTATATACAAACTCCATTGTCTCAGGGCTGAAGGCATCTTACAGCGTGAGGCTTAGTTTCTACATACTCATCCATAACATGCATCTTAAAAAGAATACACAAACAGCATACATCTTCAATATGTTTTCAGTGTCTTCGCTGGTGGCCAGGGGGCAGCTGGTCTCCATGCAGAGCTTGCTCAGCGTAATCTCACCTAATCTGAGTCCCAACGCTGACGCTGCACAGCTCAGAAGACTCTATACCTCCAGAGGCTCTGATCAGCTGACACTGGAGCTCTCAGCTCTGGGCTTCAATCAAAACACCTGAGTCCATTAGGTGGAGCACAGGACCACAGTGTTTCACTGTAATCTACTGGGTGGAGCACAGGGTTTCACTGTACTCGACTGGGTGGTGCACTGTGTTTGAATGTACTCCACTAGGTGGAGCAAAGTGGTTCACTGTACTCCATTCAGTGAAGCACAGTGTTTCACTGTACTCCACTGGGTGGTGCACAGTGTTTGAATGTACTCCACTAGGTGGAGCAAAGTGTGTCACTGTACTCCACTGGGTGGAGCACAGTCAAACACTGTATATCTACACATCGATATCCTCTGTTGTGATTCATCGGATATCTCATTTCCATTTTGTTGTTCAACTTTTGACTTGTATATACTGTATTTGTATATATTCTTATTCTTCTAGGATAAGTTGTTTCTCTAGCCTAAATGAAATGGATTTGCTGACCTGCTGGCCCGATGCCCTCCCATGGCACGGCCAAATTAGAAGGCACTAGCGGGGGGATTACAATCTATGGCAGAATACATCTAATCCCAAGGCTGGCTGAGGATACATTCAGTGGCCACGTGAGTGTTGTTAACTCAACGGGAAGCCAAACTACTGCACTGAATTACACTGTGTGTGTGTGTGTGTGTGTGTGTGTGTGTGTGTGTGTGTGTGTGCGTGTGTGTGTGCGTTACACTGTGTGTGTGTGTGTGTGTGTGTGTGTGTGTGTGTGTGTGTGTGTGTGTGTGTGTGTGTGTGTGTGTGTGTGCCTTTTAAAGGTTTCTGTTTCCATATCTGGCCATGAGCACGTAACTTTTGGTTAGTTTCTTCCCATTAGGGCGGAGCGTGGAGTCGCTGAACCAAGCGTCCATGTCCTCAGTAGAAGTCCTTGTTCTGTGTGGCTGTTCTGCGTCTTCCACTGCAGCATGGCCTTGATAGAGCCCTATTTCCATCATGGCGCAGTGACTCTGGACTGATTATGCTATAACTAGGGCATATTATGGGTGACTGCATGTATGGGGTTATTGTGAGTGTCTTACGAAGTGTGAGGAGGTGTATGTATACATGCAAATAGGTGAACTACACACATGTTTGCGTGCTCCCATCTTCGTCGGCCTTTGTGTGTGTGTGTGTGTGTATGTGTGTGTGTGTGTGTGTGTGTGTGTGTGTGTGTGTGTGTGTGTGTGTGTGTGTGTGTGTGTGTGTGTGTGTGTGTGTGTGTGTGTGTGCTTGCATGTGCATGCATGTGTGTGTGTGTGTGTGTGTGTGTGTGTGTGTGTGTGTGTGTGTGTGTGTGTGTGTGTGTGTGTGTGTGTGTGTGTGTGTGTGTGTGTGTGTGTGTGTGTGTGTGTGTGTGTGTGTGTGTGTGTGTGTGTGTGTGCATGTGCATGTTCAAATGTGTCGGTTCGTGTCATTTGCTTTTAATAATGACCCTTTGAGATCAAGAGGCAAAAAGAGACAAAGACAGGAAGAGAAGAGAAAGTGTGTGTTATTTTTTTGCGCATAAGTGCATATGCATGTGACTGTATGTGTGCAGCACTTAGAACTGCAGTGTGTCTATGTGTGTGTGTGTGGGGGGGGGCGTGCAACGTGTGTGTGTGTGTGTGTGTGTGTGTGGTGTGTGTGTGTGTTTGCGTGTGTCTGTGAGTGTGTATGTGTGTGTGTGTGTGTGCAGTCTGCAGTGGCTGAGCCCACGCTTTGCCTCACATAGTTCCCCGTGTCCAACTCCCATTCACCTACCGCGTTGCCATGACGACCGCTAGACACGAATCCAGAACCCAGGCTGGCAGACAGAGGGCCAGAGACCTGGGCTGAATCTTAATCCACAAGCTGAAGTATCCATGAAGGTTTGCCGTGGTGCTATTACATAATGCTGATAAAATTCAATCTCAAATGTCCGTCATCACAGATTCTGTGGTTATTCATTTGAATCTGTTCTGTAGCTGAAAGGCTTTCACAGACCTCACACACCCCTCACGTTCCTCAGTCCATATAAACCTCACACACACCTCACGTTCCTCAGTCCATAAAGAAAACACACAAACCACACGTTCCAACTAACATTGGAATTGATATTGAAGGTCATGAATAACATTATAATGTGTCTTTCCCCTGACAGAATCATAATTGCAAGTGTCTGTCTTTGGGTTCTGCTCCCATTGCACTCATATCGCTCTTTCTGTGTTCCTTTAAACCGTGTTTGTCAGATTCTGCATTTTCCTCATCATTTGTCTTTCTTTTTTTTCTTTTTTGTTCCTCCACAAATAGATTTCTCCCGGTATAAGAGAGAAAGACTGAGGGTAAGAGTAAGAGAGAGAGAGGGACGGAGCGACTGAGAACGATTACAGAGAGATAGACAGATAGAGGGAGAGAGAGAGAGAGCCCTCCACAAACACTTGTATCAGAGACTGCAGCAAATTCTAGCCAATCAAGTGAAGGAACTCGGAGACCCACGTGCTCTATTCACAAAAACGGTAGGAATTCCCGCTGAAGCCGAATGCTCCGCATACCGTGGTGAAGGTATGGCTCTCAGAGCATGAATGGACCACATCACACGGCCCTGGGTCCATTGACAACATCAGTCGGTTACAGACATTAAACAATACAAATGTTGTCAGTGTTGCTCACAGGAGGAATAAATGTCATCACTTCATTGTTGAATTAAAAAATAAAGATTGATTAGATGTAATGAAAGAAGCCAAGGATATATTATGGTATATTTGATCTCTTTAAAGATGCCTCTCCTTTATTTTTATTTTTAAATGTATTATATTATTAGGTTTCTCTATATAATAAATCTAATCTTTGTATATCATCTGATCTCATCTATCACCCATAGATACCACTAATATGACACTCAGCATACCTCTCAGCGGTTGTCATAATCTGTGTTCAGAGAAGCAGTGCTCTGACCTGTTTCCTACGCTGCAGCGGTATGCATGCTTCAGACCAACCGTTAAGGTGTTAACTCACAGCAAGGATTCCCTGGAGCATGAGGATTAAGGAAAGCTGGACGGAAAAAGATTACACACCCGCACGCAGACACATAGACCAGACGGACAGATATACGCACACACACACACACACACACACACACACACACACACACACACACACACACACACACACACACACACACACACACACACACACACACACACACACACACACACACACACACACACACACACACACACACACACACACACACGCGCACACACACACTCACGCAGGTACACACACACACAAACACAAACAGTCACACACACAAAAACAATCAAACGCCCCCACAAACAAAAACAGGCATACACACAAACAAACACACATACAAAAACACTCTAACACACATAGAAACACACACATATATAAACACATATATATATACTCACAAACACACACCCACGCACACACACACACACATACAAACACTCACACACACAAACACACTCACACACACACACACAAACAAACACATGCAAACATATACACAAACACGCGCACACACACACACACACACACACACACACACACACACACACACACACACACACACACACACACACACACACACACACACACACACACACACACACACACACACACACACACACACACACACACAAAGAAAAACACAAGTCACTATATATTGCACATTTAAGTTTTATTTGTCTTGAGTATGGTAAAGTACTTCAAACATTTATTTACAGAGAGTGCATTCCCATTTCTCAGTGTGGTGGTTGAAGCTAACATTCAGCATTATTATGATCGGTGTGGTGGTGGGTAGGGGTAACTGAATCACACCTAAATAAGTTGTTATTCACCACAGATGACCAATCACAATAGAGGGGACAAATTCCCCATTCGTTAGAAAGTCAAATAAAATCTTTAATATATACTGTTCTGTCTAACACTATACGTAAGAATATGAACATTTCATACACTGTTTGTTCACAAAGGTGTGCAAATATAGCAGCATTAAGCTCCACATTCAAAGTAATAATAATGTACCACACAACAAGGGCATTGAATAAAGTACAAATACTGAAGACAATCTGTCAAGTTTTTGTTCAGGTCAGTACATTTTCAGGAGCTATTGACAGGAATATTGATGGAATATTGACTGAATAAGTGACAGGATGTTTGACATCCATTCTGAGGTCCACCAAAGTCAAACAGAATCCCAGTTAATTGAACTTCAAAGTTTTTGTTTCACGGCACAAGAATAACATAAAAAAAAAGCTCTTTAGCTTTATATTGTTCCTTATCTTATTGTGTTGGTTACTTATATTTAAAGCAGCAACAAATACAGTCACCAAATAAACAGGCAAAAAAATTATTAAGAACCAATGTAAAAATATGCTTCATATATGCGCTATGTACATGTAAACATTCGTTTTTAGGATTATTTCCTTGTTGGCACATATAATACATAATCTCAAATGATCTTTAACCCTCCGAAAATAAATCTACACTTTATTAACTTCTCAAAACAGAGTTTGACCTTCAGAAACATGTTTCTGTCTTCTTTATATTATTTCAGATATTCTCTTCAACTGAAATGCAAAACGTCTGCAGGTTAGCTGTGTAAAACATGCCTTAGTAAGGCTATGTCATAGAATCCCAAGGACCTAAATTTGCATCTGGGCCATATGCAGTACCAAAATAATTAGGCCTACTTCCAAGTTCTGCTCAAACAGGTTGAGAAAGGAGGGCTGTACACAGCCAATCCCCACCGAACTCAGATTCAAATGCACTTAAATGCACATTGATGCCTCTATTTACAGCCAGGCCTAAGCGTTCTAAGCCGTGTTCTTAAGTCTTAAGATAATTGGGATCGGGGAAAGCCTTAATTTGCCCCTTACATAGAAAGGGGCTTAAATGGGTAAATGGAGGGCCCCGTGTCTATAAATGGCCAGGTCAGAACTGTGGAGAGCTCCTGACACAGGCTGTACTGTCTGCTTGTTGTTGACTCCCGCATGGTCTCACCTCAACCTGCTATAGAGCCCGCAGTCTCTCACAGCTAATCAGTTGCTCCAATTTGATATGTTTTTCAAACAGACATTTGATCACATTCATCCCCACCGTGTCCCCTAGACCTCGATGAGTAAAGCAATCCGATGCGTTTCTTCTGCCGCCCTTCATGGGCTTAACAAATAGGAGGACGTCAGAATGCATGCAATACACAACGCATCTCACAGGTGAAATAAAACACTGTTCAGAAAATAGTGGGGCTGCTTTTTTCTTCAATTTTTCATGTCAAGATCGTCGAGGAGTGCCCCTCCCCCTCTTCATCATGAAATGTACAACACAGATTCATGATTTAGTGATCTTTCTATTGACAATCGTCAAAGCTTTATCGCCGATTTCTGCCGGCTATGCCCGCAGTCTGCAGATCAGCGGTCCAGGTTGGCCTCTCCATCCGGCCGCTGGTCTTTGAGCTCCTGAAACACCTCGGTGAAAAAGTGCGGGTCGGAATTCAACAGAAGCATCTTGTCACTCATCCTGTTAATGATGCTAAGGGACTTCTCCCAGAAAACGTCCTTGTTCGCGTCGATCATGAAGGGCTTGAGCGGATAGGAGATCTCGTTTCCCATGTAGGAATAGGCGAGGTACAGACAAGTCAAAAAGACGCCCTGCAGCTCGTAGGAGCTTTCGACGTCCTCCGTGACGCTGTCCTGGCACAGCAGGTACACGAACACCAGGTTGGCTGGCGTGATGAAGCCCTGGTCCTGCCAGCCCTGCATGAGCAGAGTGCGGTCGATATTCCTGAACCAGAGGATGACCTCCCCGCTGGTCAGCTCCTTCAGCCTGCAGCACCGGCGGCACATGAACGTCCCCAGGCAGCGCAGCAGCTCCCCGGTGGACGCCTGGATGACCACGCGTCTGGGGGACAGCAGGGACACGCTGCTCGGCTGCTTCTGCACCGAGGTGATCTTCACGTCTCCGTTAGTCTGGGACTGGATGACGTGGGAAGTGGGGGGCACCGTGGGGACAGGGACGGGGATGGGGGCTTTGGGCACATGGGACTTCTTGTGGTTTTCGTGGTTGAGCTGGGAGACCTCCGGCTCGCTGGGAGGAGGGGGTGGGTTCGGGCTGACCTTCTTGGCACTTTTCTTCTTGGCCGAATTGGGCACCAGCTTCTTCCACGTTAACGTGGATACGAAAACGGACGGCCGCTTGATGCTCTTGTCGCCCTTGTGGTGGAGCGCCGCCGCGGTGCCGGAGTCCATGATGGCCCCTTTTTTGGAGGTCGGGGATAAAGAGAGTACGGTTCCCATCTTGGCGACAAAAGACGATCTGAGAACCCACACGGATGCTCGTTCAACGCGCGTTCCTCTACTGGCGTCGGGGGCGCGCCTCAGCAGGTAGGGAGATGATGGAGGAGCGTCACGGTCAACTCCATAGCATCATGGTGCCTTGCAACTAATCCAGTCAGGCTGTTTTTCCGAAGAGTGGTGAGGCTAGGCCTAGTTGTAGCCCGACGACGAGCGGTTCATCTAGAGATCTGCGTTCACATCCGCGGAGCCTGACGCGTCCAGCCAGGCGGGGAGACAAACAGCGACAGCATGGGGAGATGGTTCAGTCCACGAGGCTTAGTCCACCCACATCTAGCACCGGAGCCAATCAGGACGCCTAAGCTTTGACGTACAACCCGCTGGACCAATGCGCGACGGAGCTGTATGTGATTCTGTGTGATGGATGTGGTCCGTGGAGGTTCAATATCATCAAACAATACTCACACCTAGCCCCATTATCTGGTCACTTTGGATATAAAGCAAATACCTATTCTGCGTTGACTCAGGCCACCACAACGTTAGAAACGTTTGTGTGTGTGTGCGTGTGTGCGGTGCGCGTGTGCGTGTGCGTGTTGCGTGTGTGTGTGTGTGTGTGTGTGTGTGTGTGTGTGTGTGTGTGTGTGTGTGTGTGTGTGTGTGTGTGTGTGTGTGTGTGTCTTGTATGTTATGTAGATCGGATTATCCACGAGGCAGGATAACTCCGTTGGCAACGCTCGGTTGGGTTACATGAACGTTAATCTTTCTCAGTAGACCTGAGACAAATAGATAGGAGCTGTCGAGCTCAATGACAGGAAATCTGGCCATTCATTGCGTTTATTTATATTTGGATTTTTATTAGTGTTTTACATTTGTGAAGTATTATTAATTGCAAATTATATGGGGGAAGTTGGGTATATTATACATTTTTACTCATGTTGTCCTCTAGGCCAGAAAAAATACGACAGATTGGAAATGAAAACAGCTATTTCAGGGTATCCCTGCCAATCAAAATGATAACAATGCATCTAGAATAGAATATCTTTATTGTCATTGTAACAAGTACAACAAAATTAACTGCAGTCCTTGTTCAGTGCAAAAACATTAAATTTGTACGTAGGCCTACGTATGCATAAATAAAAACAAAAAAACTAAATTAAAACTATAAAAATAGTCAACTATAGTCAACTTAAGTGCACTGAAAAACACACAAGACACACCCACACAAACATTCACATTAATAGATGTGCTTACACAATGTGATGCACAACTAGGCTTTGGTAGCAACATTAAGTGAGGTAATGGCTGTTGGGTAAAAACTGTTCTTTATTATATTAGGCCTGCATTTAGGTCTCTGTGAAAACATTATGAGCAGTGGCTCCTCTCTCCATCTCATTTTCTCTCGTTCTTGGCATGATAGCTTTCCTACAATGTTTAAAATATGAAAAAACAAATCAGTGGTGTTAGGCCTATATTGAAATACGACTTTATACTTTAGAGACGTAGGCTATCCTAACTAAAAGGCTGTGTTACAGGGTTTCTTTTCCAACGAATTTGTGCATATTGCTTGTTGGTATTTAAGATTTAAACTGTTATTTATTGTATTTAATGTTGTTAGGCATCAAAAAGCGGAATGTTATACGAAAAAGTAGGTAGGCTACTATTTTAGCGGTTTGCTATTGATTCTCATTTCCCCCAGAACGCATTGCATGACGTCACGTTGGGGAGACACGGACCAAAGCCGCATTGAGGAGTAGAGAGTAGTAGTCTTGAGAGTAGAGAGAGTGTTCAGCAGATTACAGATACATAGATACATACATAGATATTATCTATAGTTAGTATATGCTACACGTGAACCTCCTAAGATGACGCAATATCTCGCTATCTCGGGATATTGGGTAATAGTGATTGACATCTCAAACTCGATATTGTTTTCATCGCAAAATGTCTGCTGATAACAACAAATAAACCTTCGGTCTCGGGGTCTATTCCCCGATATTCACTTCGCCTTCGGCAAATAATTGTTGAATAATAGCCTAGATAGATAATTAAATATGTTCTATTATTTGCCTTGCGGGGC
>OLKM01002451.1:58390-68602 GCA_900291075.1 Melanogrammus aeglefinus
ATGTACTGCAACCATATATGCTGCATCCGAAGTTAGCGACAGAAGAAGAGTGAGAGAGCGGGAGAAACTACCTCGAGAAGTCAGATGGGAATCTAAACTCTCATCTGAGACTATACTTACAAGGTATGTTACAATGAAATGTTGTTCAATTGAGTACTCACTCTCTTAAACTTTAAATCTTGAAAGAAATTATTTGTTTGTGTTTGTGCGTGTCTGGGGACGTGATTTAGTGTGGTGACCGTGAATGTAAACTCAGCTGTCATAACAGTAGCAAGAGACCACCTTGTTAACCTCGTGGTATAGGCCTACGGCATGCGCAAAACATCAGCTTATAGCGCTGTTTATTTACTCACATGGCATTTATCTTTTTATTAACAGGCCAAAGAAAAGGACTCACTGTGGATTTTCTGTAGGACCAAACAGCACTTCGAACTGGTAATGTATTCCAAAGATGTTTAACATAAATAATAGGCTGCAAGAAATGTGTGCAATAGAAGTAGGCATGTTCTTATAACAGAGTAGAGTTATTAAACCAACATGATCACCATTTTAATTCTTTAAGGTTCCAACGATGTCCCCGTAAGAGAGACCTTTGACAGGACAAAAGCGAAAACCTTTTTATTTTATTTAAAGAACCAGCCAAGTGAAAAAAGACAGACAAACACACTGACAGAACAGCCAGAACGATTGATAGAAACGACAGGACAACAGACAGAGGAGCAACACAAAGGACAGAGAGAGCAGGAGACAGGACAGACTGACAAACAAGCAGAGGAGCAACAGACAGGACAGATTGACGCACATGCAGAGGAGCAACAGACAGGACAAATAGAACAACCAACAGGGCAGATGGAAGAAGACACAGAGGAACAGACAGAAGAGACTCCCCCAATCCAACACCAGGGCCAGAAGAGTCGTGCTCTGGCTGGAGCAGCAACATATAGATCCATTTTCAAAAATGAGTGGACCTCTTCATGGCCATTTATTACCAGAGGGACCCTCATCACGCACTACTGGTGTGCAGTGTGCCGTATTGAAAACTCCTGTTGCCACCAGGGTGTGACCGATGTAGTGCGCCACATAAAAACCAAAGGCCACCAAGAAAAGCAACGGGCTCTCCAGTCCTCAGCCACAATATCACAATATGCAATGCCCATTCCCTCTGTTGGGGGCATGTCTGCCACAAAGATGCTAAGGTATTGATATGTGTAAATGGTCCTGTCAAGGTTCAGTTCAGAGTTGTGTGTTATAGTTGATCACGGTAAAGTCATGGATGATAGTTCTGACTAATTTGTGGTCTGTATATCAGTGTAGTACTACAGTAGAATTTTCTTTAATTTGAGATCTTAGTTGCTGAATGTGTTGTTTTACCTGTGGCCTATTATTTGCAGGTGATTTGAAATAAACTATGGTATTTTGGGTTTAGGGCTAATCATTTTTTAATTTCTTACAGACAAGAAAGGGCTGAGGTCACAAAATGACAGCTGGGTTGGTAGTTCACAACGTCCCCCTAGCCTTGTGCAGACCAACCTAGGGCCTCTCCTGAAAGAATGTTTCGGAGATGTTCGAAGACAGCACAGGAAGTACAGGTACAGGTGTTCCAGGACCAAGTCATCCTGCATTACCAATGAAGCAATAGCGCCATATTTCACACAGGAGCTTGTGAAGGAGATGAAAAAAGCCCCCTATACCCTTGTTACAGATGGGTCAAATGACACTGGTATTTCCCAAACTATTTGAGATTTTTCTCCTCTGCAAAACATTTGCTTTGTGTATTTTTAAATATCTAACAACATGAACATCTGTATGATTCTAACTTGTCATTATAGGAGTGGCAAAGATGAACCCGCTTACTGTCCGGGTCTTCATGGGCAGCAAAGTTGTCCACCAGTTCTTGAATATGTGCACAACACTGGGACGAGATGTGGGACAGCAAGTGAGATCTTCACCAAAATGAACACCGCCTTAGAGGAGCATGGCATCCCTTGGGAGAACTGCATTGGTCTCTCAGTCGATAATGCAGCTGTGAACGTTGGATCACGTAATTCCATTGCCTCTAGGGTCCTCCAGAAGCATCCCAACACTTATATTCATGGTTGTCCTTGTCATGTGGCACATAACACCGCCAAAACTGCAGGAGTGGGATTTTTTAAAGTGAGTTAAGGTCTTTACAGGTAACTTCTTATTTGAATCCTGTTTACATGCATTGACTGATTATGTTATGATTTGATTAATGCATTGCAGGTGTCCCATTTTGATTTGGAGGACATGATGGTGGACATCGGTTACTGGTTCAAGGGTAGCACAAATCGGAAAGGATACCTGACAGGTATGCATGTTTGATACTATTAAGTATAATATTGAAATGCTGAGCTGTAGAAAATATATGATATGGAATTAAATGTCTGGAACAGAGTTTTGTGAGCTCCATGAGGCGGAGTACATGGAGGTCCTCCTCCATGTCTCGGTTCGTTGGCTAAGCCTTGAACGTTGTGTGACCAGGATCCTGAGGCTTTATGAACCTCTGGCCAGCTACTTCAAATCTGCTGGTATGGTCATCATTTATCTATTTCTATATGCAGCAACTACATGGATTGTTAGTCGTATTATTGATAACCTCTTGTTTTGTGTTATTTATTGATTGATTCAAGATGAAAATCAGGCCAGGTTCAAGAGGCTTGTGCAGACGTTCACTGACCCCATGACAGAAGTGTACCTGCTGTTCTTTCAAGCCACCGTACCAACTTTCACTACTTTCAACTTGCTTCTTCAAAGAGAGCGGTCATCAATATTTATGTTATATGATGAGGTGGGATTGGAATTTTGCTGTTTTTCTATTGTGTCTCTTGCTGATATCTGCAGGGATCTTCTAAAACATGTTTCACCTACTATTTTGTAAATGTCTGTTATAGATGGTGAAATTTGTACGCAAGCTTTGTTCAAAGTTCATTGTTCCAGCAGCTCTGCAGGGCCTTGAGGAGCCTGGTGACATTGCCTTTAAAGAGAAGGCAAACCATTTACCAGGTTAGTGTTTGACTATTATTATGATCAAAACACTGTGCCTATGTGATACATAACATGTGATATTTAGCCTTGTTACCTAGCATTCTGTCACCTTCATGAGTAGAAACCTAGTAAGGTGTGTGGTAGTCCTTCCATTTAACAGGGCTTCTGGTTGGATTTCTTGCCCCTATGTGTCTATTGCAGCATCATCAGCATGTTAAACCATTTATGTTTAACCTGGTATGATGTATCTCTAACAGGAAGAAAATTGAAACATTGGGGTTCACACAACCAGGGCTAAACTCAACAGACTAATTGACGAGGGTGACATCACACCACAGCAGGTGGATTCATTCCATGAAGCTGTGTTATGTTTCCTGAACAAGTGCTGTGGAACTATGCCCCTAAAGAAGCTGCCACTGAAAGAGCCACTGCTCAAACATTCAACATTTGTAGATGTACGGCAGAGAGCTGAAAGTGACATCGGAGATGTCCTGTACTTTGTGTTGAAAGGTTAGTTTTTTTTTCCTCTAATATTATTGTCTTATCATCTTAGCTAAAATACCCCTGCTTTTTTATGATATATGTTCACTCCTAAAACTGACACATGAGCTATTCTTATATGGCTTCTCCTCAAAGAATGCCGTATAAACTGCTGCTGGTTGATGACAATATACCTAAAACGTAACAACTTGTAACACTACTTTTCATAAATAGGTTTCCCCATCACCTCCCCCATACCATGGTCCCAGAGGAGCCATGACCTTCTGGGTGAGGAGTTCTTCTTAGTTATCAGACCATGCCAATGATATCCCTTGCAGGACGAAAAACTGAAATGGAAAGCTTCTGGGCTGAAATTGGCAACCCGGAAACATAAGAAGTAAAACAATTTTATTTTTTGTGTTTCCATTTGGTGGCTGTGGCTTGGCTGTGTTGCTATATAAAATTGTCGCATGCATATATTGTCATGCATGTTGCAAATTTTGCATGCATATTTTATATCTGAACTGTGTTAATGGATCAACCTACAGTTTTAATCAATAAAAAATCAAGGTATGTTTTTTCCATTGTGTGTCTAGCGATGCATTCCATAGTGACAGGAGCCAACGAATTTGAGAGGCTTGCTGCCGTCGCCAAGCTGGTCCTGGTGTTGCCCCATTCCACAACGCAGACGCTGGAGAGGGTGTTTTCAGTTGTGGGACTGAACAAAACCAAGACCAGAGAAACAGCCTAGCAACAGCATGGCACCCTGTCCTCAATAATGACCATAAAGATGGCCGACCTGGAGCCCTGTTTCAAAATGGGGAGCCCCCCTTCAGATGTCATCAAGGCCCTCCAAGAAGGCCACAGGCCAGTAATAACCGTGCCCACAGAATCATAGACAAGGACTAGCTCTTCTGATCTGCAATCTGATACTGATGACCTCATTTTTTGTTATATTTTTGTAATGCGTTCATCTGTTATTGCTTTGAAAAAGTTTGTACTGTATTAAAGCACTTCAAGCACTTTATTTTAGTTGTTGCACTTTTATTTGTTTCTAATTGGACCATGTGTGGGGGGAGGCTTTGAATGAAGAATATTTTATTCTCCCTAACTAATCTTGTCGTTTTTGGCTGAACATAAAATCATTAAGTGCTCTTAAGAATACAATTATTCACAACAATAGGTTAGGTTTCAGTTCAGAAATTTGTTTAATACCATTGTTGTTGATCAAAAATATCAATCGACCTACCTAGGGTAAACACTGGTCTATGAATAAGGCTATATTGTGGCACATAGGCAGTCATTTAGGCACACAATAGTTTTCTCTGGTTTAATGTTCAACTCCAGGACTAGGCCCTACAAGTCTGAATGCCAAAACATGAATCAGAATAAGTTCAGGTATTGCACACCTTTAGTATCCAATCCAAAAATTTCCTGGGGGTGGACCTTCATCTATGTCTGTTGCTTCACAGAATGTAAACCAATATTGTCAATCTCCAGTAAGCGCCCCTATCAATGGCTTTGGGCCTACCACAAACTACCAAAATGCAGGGCTAACAACATGGCTTCAAACATCCAATTAATTAAAAAATTCTCTCAAATCTGAGCCACCAACTTTGTGTGGGCTGCTGTGGTCGGGGGTAGAAATTTTGGTACCCCGACAAAAATCTCACTCCAAGGTTTTTTGAAAAGTTGGCAGCTCTGGCGTCTGTCTGTCTGTCTCGCTCTAGTCATAAATACACATCTCCGTATTCTCGCCGTGAAATACATACCGCCTATCCACAATGCTGTTGCAATATCAAGAATCCGTAAACACATTTCCTCCTAGGCGGAAATGACGTCACGTTTGGTCATTCCCATTTTTTTTTGTTTTTTTTCCTTTTTGGTTTCAGTTTACCAGATATCCACTATTTGCGCATTTCCACTAGGCACGGCTCGGCTCGGCTCGGCATGCTATTTGCGTGTTTTCCACTAGCACGCAGTACCTGCAACCGGGTACATTTTTGGAAAAAAATCACCTCAGCCCTGGTTCCAAAGCGGAGCCGAAGCGTTACTTAAACGTGATGTCAAGCCGACTGCCTTACCACTGATTGGCCGATTGAGTGTCGTCACGGAAGCCGTCGTAACCGCACGACGACCGCCTAGAATGTAAATAAAAAAAAGAACGCGAGACAAACACCACTTTTTACTGCTTTTGACTTGGAACGAGGATGGCTTCTCAGAAAAAAATCCACTCCTTGGTCAGGTGGAGGACAGTCCAGACGTTCCTGGACTTCTGATGCCGAGAACGGATTCAGAGGGAGCATCGACGGCACCACGCGTGTTTGTTGTTCTGGTTCTTCCGGTATTTGTACGTTGCTCGGCCTGCCGTGTAAATGACGTCACAGCGGTTTCGCGCAGCGTGTTTTTATGACGACCCCGCCCACGTCGAGGAGGCACCAGTTGTAATTGGAACAAACCAAACCGCACCGAGGCGTGCCGAGCCGTATCGAAGCCGAGCCGTGCTAGGTGAAATGCGCATTATGTGAATTACGGATATATGCAACTTGAATTGTAGATATCTGAAAGGTGGAGATATCTACAATTTGATTCTGACTAGTCATAATCCAGTTCAAGTTCTCTTTAATTCACCCTATTTCAAGATATCTACATGTCCCTTTATCGGATATACCAAATTAAGTTTGACTTAGGCGAAACTAGGTTGTAGATATCTCTATGGCGCATTTCCACTAGCCACGGCTTCGGCTCGATTACGCCTCAGCGAGGCCTTTTTCTCCTCGTCCACCGACGGGGAGAAAAGGGGCCTGGAGAGGATCCCCTCTCCAGGCACCTCTTTTTCTCCCGTCGGTGGACCTCGCTCGAGGCCATCGGACATCCTTCGGGCCCGAGGTTCCGGACGCCCAGGACGAACGACAACGAGCGCTTCGAGGTTGACGACGTCGCCTCTTGGACGACAGTCTTTCCTGGCGTCTGCATTTCCGAGTTTCTTCCCGCTCCGGGCGCTATCCACCGAAGCCACTGTCCTGCCGAGGGATATAGCGCCTCCGGATGGTTCCGATCTCTTCGGCGAATCATGGGTTGATGTCGGGGCGGCCATCAAGGGCATTCCCATGCCGGCCCCGACTCTCGCCCCCATGTCGGATGACATGGACAGTTTTTTTCGCACCCTGTCTTCATTTCCGGCGACCATCCGGTGCCCCCTTTCCCACCGGTTCAGCACCTTTTCACCGCTGCGCGGTTAGATTTTTAAGGTGGACCCCTCCTACCTCTGGAAGGGGGATCCTCGCCTGGAGCCTTCTGTGCAGCGCTTCTTCTGGCCGGTGCCAGATGGCGTTGCCTAAGAGAAGCCGGCGTGCCCCCGGACCGCCCCAGGAGCCAGATTACCGACCTGACGGACAGGGGGTGTTCTGTGCCGTCGCCAATCTGAGCGGCGGCTGGTCAAACACATCGCCTGGCTCTCCTCTGCCCTGGTCTACTTTGTCGGCTGGCAGGAGCTTACGGCCCGGAGGAGGCTGCAAGATTGGCTGACGGTTCCCGCTGGTGGCTCCAGCGCCGGCCTCAAGCATGATCCAAACCGTAGCCGTTTTGGAGAGTGTCGCGGGCCGGCATATTGGCGTGTGTGACCACCATGATCCAGAAGGGCCATATGGCGCTCTCACCCACTGCGAGGGTCCCGGAACGAAGAGCGCGGCCAGCCTCGTCCAGCCCATTAGCTCCGGATGACTATTCGGGCTGGCGCGTTTCTCTCGGAGGTTGCTCGCTCACCAGCAGTCCGTGTCCGTGAGAATCGGTCTCGGTTCGGGGCGATTTCTCACGGGCTCCCTCCCACCAGCAGGCCGGGAGAAGCGAGGTCCAGGCCGGTTCCAGCACTCCAGGGGACCGCCTTCCAACTCCACCCCCGACACGCGTGGCAGCGGGGCAGCAGCGGCAGCCGGTGGAGCGCACCGCCGGAGCCAGAAGTCCGCAAACTCCCATTTTTTCTATGGTAACCAATAAAGAAAAGAAAGACCGTTCGACCGAACGGCAGTACGATACTCCCTTAAAGAGCGATGTTTCTTTAGATTCGCCTCTTCCCCCCTCAGCCAGAGGCTGTGGGTGGCGGCGGACAGGCGTGTATACATATCCTCTGGTTCACCTGCCTTTCTAGAAGCGGCGTCCCTCTGATCTTCGTGGCGGCTGGGAGCACTCGTTCACGAAGCCTCGTGGGATACGACGCTTGTGCTATTTGCCTAGCTTGTCCCACGTTATCCCTCTACCTCCCTTCTTACAGTCTGTGGAAGTGAGAAGATCGTGCCAGGTGATATGACTCCGTGTCTTGGCGTTGCTGGGCTGCAGCCAGCGGGCAACGCATGCGTCCATGAGTGCTACGACCAGACGGCTCGTTGGCTGTTTCGGGCGGACACGAGCATGGTGTTCTAGACGGCTCGCTGTTTGTACAGCAACTGGCTCTGTACGTCTACCACGGGTCGCTGAGCCTCCTCCCTTTGATGGGATGCCCCCCTTGTCCACCACACAGTGTGGAGGCCGTAGGGCCAAGGATTATGGGTTGTCCTGGACAGCGTTCCCAGTGTCAGCTCGCCTCTCTTCCGACCGCTATGCTGTGTTGGCGTAGAGCGGTGCGTTCTACCATCATGTTGGACAGGCACGTTGAGATGGGGTTCATTCCCATACAGTTCAAGCGCCGTTCCCCACCTTTGTGGGTTGGTGGAGGACCAGGGCTACGGGACCCAGTGGGAAGCACATGCTCTGGCAAGCAGAGGTGGCCCATCCTCTTGGAGAAAGGGGGCCGTTCACTGTCCCCCCCCACGAGTCACGTCGGGGGTTTACTCCGCCTACTTCCTGGTTTCCAGAAGTCAGGGGAGACCTATTCTGGATCTTTCGCGCGTTCAACAGTGATTCGTTGCCGCGAGGAAAGTCAGGAATGCTCACTATCAGAGCGCTGCTCCGATGTGTGGGGCTGGGTGACGGGGTTCACATCCCTGGATCTCAAGGATTGCTGACTTTCGTCCCGGGTTCGGCAGGCGCACAGGGAGTTTTTCATCCGTTTTGCCTTTATGCTGCCAGTGCCTGCCATTCGGCTACTCCCTGCCCTTGCGCACCTTCTCGAAGTGTGTGGAGACGGCGTTGGGACCGCTCAGGCGTCAGGGAAAGAAGGTCTCTTCTACCTCGATGACTACTTATTCTGAGCGACTCAGAGAAGCTGCTAGAAGGGACACCATGACGGTGATAAACATCTCTCTTTCCTGGGGGTTTGCCATCACTGGTGAAGAAGAAAGCTTCCCGCTCCCGGCCAGCAGATAGTCTACTTGGGGCTTTGCCTTGGACTCAGCCGCCATGACAGCGAGGCTTTCGCCTCCTCGGCGAGACGCCATCCTGTTGGCACTCTCCCGCTTTCACATCTCAGAACGGGCCGCGGCTGTCCACCATGCGCCTGTTGGGCTGATGGCAACCCAACCCATCCGCGCCCCTGGTACCCCTGGGTCTGCCTCTTTATGCCGCAGACTCCAGCGGTGGATTGCATCCGCCAACGGTGGGACCCCGTTTGCGACACAAGTTTCAGGGTTGCTCTCCTACCCCGTTCAGTGGTGCCAGACCTGGGATATTTGGGAACGCCCCCGCCCTTCTCAGCGGGTGTTCCCCTGGGCAGTGAGTGACCGTCCTACGTTGTGGTCTTTTCACGGGGACCACCTCGTTGACGGGGTTGGGGAGGAACGTGCCTCTCTCACTCTGGTTGGGAGGCGAGTGGCGCACGCCCCCTAGAGTCCACATAAATTGTGCTGGAACTCGTCACTGTGAGGAAAAGTGCTCTTGCATTTCTTCACATGGTGCCGTGGCCGCCACGTTCTGATCAGGGACAGACAGTGTGTCGCGGCGCGGTACAAAACAAAAAAAAATGGGGGACGTGAGTGCGCTCTCTGCTCTCCACTTCAAAAGGCGGTCGAGCTCTGGCCTGGGCTCATCAGGTACTCCTCAGTCTGAGGGCCCTGCATATCGCTGCGCGCCCAGAACTTCGCGGGTGGGACCTCATGACCGCCGCGACGAGTGGCGGTTTACATTCCCGACCATTGTTTGAGATCTGGCAGAGGTTCGGGACGGCTCAGGTGGACCTGTTCGCGTGCAGAGAAACACACACTGGCAGTGTGTGGTTCACACCCACACCGGTGTGGGTGTCAGATTGACTCGGGCTGCCAGATTGACTCGGGGTTCCTATGTGCATGCGCATCACTGCGGGCACCTACAGATGACGGTATAGGAAAACGTGACGTCGTCACCATGGTTAGATACCGCCGCTACGGCAACGCAAATATCGCCGATAGCTTATAGCTTTAGCCAGTGGGCTCCATAGATAGATCGATTTATTTCTCGTTCTGCAAGGTTATAAAATGAGTTGTTACGTTTAGTTTATTAGTAGTTAGCTCTCATGTATGTAAGGTTAAATAAACATTTTATTTTATACACATTTATAGTGTTTAGCAAAGCGCGTTTAACCCCGGTTTTAAACCTGTGCTTAATTAAATATTTATTTAATAATTACTTTTAAAACCTACATGAGTATTTCAGTTTAATGTACTCTAGCATGTATTTTTAAGAATGATATAGATTACAAATACCACATATACCACCTGTTGTATGTCTTGCAGCATTCATTCATTAAAACATTCATTAAAATAAACAAGTCCAGCTTCCTTTGTGTCATATGATGTGTATTCAATTCAGTTACAGAAC
>OLKM01002452.1:0-7500 GCA_900291075.1 Melanogrammus aeglefinus
GCTTGCTGTATAGTTGTCCTTGGCCTCTTGTAGTCTCCGAAAGTTCTTATATCTTTGAAACAATATATCAGTCGGCTGTCCTTTCTCTACATTCTTCTTTAATATGCCTTCAGATCTGACGTTGATTTCGGCGGGATAGCGTTCCTGCAAGGTCAGTCTACTTTTAACCTAAGGAGACCATTAGCGCGCCTGTTAGCGTTCGTGACTGTTAGCTCCTCGCATTGTAGACGGTGCGTCCCGCAGCTAGAGGGCCTCATTTTCGTGGTGTTTTATGTCGAATGCAAGGATTTAGGGACCGTTAATTTATTATCGATGCTGGCCCTCTCATGGGAGTCTTAAGCGCCGTCGTACTATACAAGAGCTGTGACTTTAGCTAGCCTCCGCTCTCATGGTGAGCGATGGCGGCTATATAGCTTCGTTGGCTTTGAGTCATCATTTGGATCGGCTGGGGTATTGAATTTCTTTGGATTGTGACACCCGAATCACCGTAACGAGAGGTTGCAGAAAAGCTTATACGGCGTCTGAGCGGAAGAAAAATATCGAAGTGCTCAGTGTTATTATCGATAAAAATGTGGATATGGCACGCAGCAGTCGAAAAACACGCCTATCAACCATTGCTGCACACGAGCGCCCGCCGAAATATATATATATATTTTTTTACCTGTACCTGTATCGATCTGTGTATCCTCTCTCAAAAATAAATTTATATATACACGCCATTGTTGGATGCATTCTACCATACCACTGAGTGCAGCCAGTGGGGAATGGTATACCCCTACCCCTGGCAGTTTAGGAGGATTGATCCTTTTGCAGATCTTTCACACTGAGGCAAAGCATGCCCCCCCCCCCTGGGTGAGAGACCAACATATTGTGTCATTCTAGAAGAGAACAGTCAGTTTGTGCGCAGAAAAGCATGTCAAACCTACACTACAGGCAGAGACGAGTGACCAGAGACAGAACAACATCAATGCGTGTATTAAGAAAACATCGCAGTAAGGAAGATGCAAACGTGTCTTTTAGCCTAAAAAACAACCTGCGCCACACCCAAACACTCTGAAAGGTCAAGCACTCCAAACTTGGCTTAACACTCAAATTAGCTGGAAATTGCCCTCGTGTCCGGTGGGAGCAGGTAATAATTGCTGTGGGTCCATGAGTGATAAATTGCTAAGGGAACCCCTGTAAGTCGATGCCTATTAAAATAAGTGTAATTTAAAATCTCATCACACCTTGGGGACCACGCTTTTATGCCTATCACCTTTAATTGGGAGGCACATTTTGCAACAAAACTTTTGCCGGACAAAGTCGAGAACTACAGGAGAAAACTTAGCATACAAGTGATGAGAGAGGACAACCCACACCACAACCAAGAGACAAGTTGGATGAGAGAGAGAGAGAGAGAGAGAGAGAGAGAGAGAAGAGAGAGAGAGAGAGAGAGAGAGAGAGAGAGAGAAGAGAGAGAGGAGAGAGAGAAGAGAAGAGAGAGAGAGAGAGAGAGAGAGAGAGAGAGAGAGAGAGAGAGAGAGAGAGAGAGACATGCTGTGGCCCTGTAATGGCCTCAGAGAATATCATTTTCAAACCAAACTTAGTATAATGGGTAAACACTGGAGTATGCCCACTTTACGGAGCGTTGGGGGAGGCTCCTGGGCTATAAACCTGTAGACTGGTAGATGTGTGAGTGCTTATCTTTAACTTGTCCTCTGTGGGTAATTCTCTGCGTTAATCTGACATGGTTACGGTCTGGAGCTACTGTCTGGTAAATTGAAGTGATGTTGAAATTGTTATATCTTTTTGCGGTTAACAAATCAAACCAAGGATGGTTGGATTTGTGTCAATGTACACAGCAATAGATCTGCGTAAGATCGTAATGCTAATACCTAAGAGTGCAGCTAAATGCAGCATGCTTTTATTTCAATTGGTGTGCAACAGGCTAATGCTTCCGCACGACTCACTGAACAGACAGACGTAATTAATAATTAGTAGCACACATAACTATCACGAAAAACAAATAACTTGAGAAGCTACTTCTGAAAAAGCACCCATCAAAAACCCATTCAATCACATTAAGTTGTCTTAACAACATGTGTATTCGGGATTATGGAAACAGGGAGAGGAGGGGTAGATTAGATTAGGAAAGAAAGACAGTCGACGGGACAGGGAAGGAGAGAACAAAAGGGAGGACACTAAGGGAGCTAAACTTCAGTGTGATCGTCGGGAGGCAATTAAAGAGAACTTTAATGGCCACGAGGTCTGCACTCTAGGGGCCACACGTTAGGAAAGTGTCAAGTAAGCCTTTTCTAATTATCGGCCACAGTAAATGTGGCAGAGGATATCTAATTTGTGCTGGGGGGATCATAAAGCCAGAGCTATCGACCTCTGCAAAGCCCCATCGGAAGACAGGGCACTCCCCACCAGAGGGTGGAGACCAGGGATCGGAGCCATAAAGATAGCACGCTAAAGCTGGGCAGTGGCTAACTGATGCTAACCCCAATTACCCAAACGTTCTTACCTTGGATGTGCATGTCTTGAGGGAAACTGGTTCTTCTCAGTTCGGCTTTTTCTGCCTACTTATGATTCAGCTGGAACGGAAATAGATGTCTCAGGAGCTCTCGAAAGTGACCCTGTTCCACTTTCATCTGCTTGGTTAAGCCCGGCTAACCTGGAACATGTTGGTCCCAGCATGCTGAGCATGCTGAGACTGCATGGAATTGCCACAGGCAAGATATTTATTTGCCAGAACGATCATCCAAAGAGTGGAGGATGAAAGGGATTTAAGTCATTTTTTTGGTAAAACTGAAAAACGAAAGACCTGCAGTTTGTATGTATCACTGGAGACCAAATGACTTGAGCCACCTTTTTTTCCCTACCTTACTGGTTCCATTGTTCTTTTTATATAAAATATGAACTGTGGCATCCTTCTTGTTCCTTCCTTTTTTTTGACTTTGCAAGAAAGGGAAGCAGCGCATTCTTACATGCATCATGTTGTTAACAGGAAGTGCATTGGGAGAAATTGCAGCCTAAATCCTCCTTTTGCTGTGGGTTGCAGCTTGAGTCGCCTTTCGCTGCTAGTACAGGGAAGATGAAAATAGTCCACCCTGGGTTCTCATCTATAGATTAGAACAGATTAGCTGATTATATTCAGAATTAAAGATAGCTCCCAACCAGCCCTCAACATGTGACGCGTGCTTGCAACCTTGAACGGCTAATTATAATGTTCCTGGTTCATGTTCTGCCATGGAGGATAATCCAGTGAGACCATCCTTCTTGTTCAGCAGACAGCCCACAAGCCAAGAATTCCTGTTGTAGTTCTGCCTGTATTTCACCTCTTTTTTTCTCCTGCAGTGGGAGAGAGGTGGACCTTTCATGTGTATGATACTGAGCCAAAACGTTTCAATCTGACTTGGTGAATCTGGAATAATCTTCTGTTCATTTTCAGATTAGTTGTCTAGCTGCAAAGTGAAACATCAATAAAGTCAACCAGCTAAATAAAACAATGTTACCCTCCTGCTTTAAGATCATAGTGAGCTTTGGCCCTCCTGAAAACGCAGCTGTGAGTCAAGAATGAAAAAAAGGAATGCACTTAATGCATAATAGTCATTGCTTTATATAATCCCTGGGGCCTATGATGGCTATTAGAAGCATGGTGATCCTAATAACATCCATTATATCACTTTGTGCAGCACTCCAGTTCTAAACATGAGTGTTAGTAGTATAGTAGTATAGTCATTTTCTGCAGCAGAAACAAAGTGTAAATGCACACAGTGAGATAGTCCATGTAAAGGCTGAGCCTAAAGCCGCTATACTGCAGCAAGACCGCATAGGCTACAGGACTGAAGTGTCTGTAGGCTGAAGGAACTCTCTCTTGTTTCCTCTATCCCAAGTGCTAAATCCCCCACTAGGGCTCCTACTTCATGTCCCTCTCCTTCTTAATTAGCCCCTCTTTGTGTTCTGTCCTCTGGGAGCTCAGACAGCAGAGCGGCCACAATAGAAGACCCTGAGTGTTAAACAGGAAGTTCCGTGCGTTAACCGAGACTTCAATAGCCTCTGGATGAATTGTTAGCGTGACCTTTGGCTTTTTAAAGTGCTTGTTGAAAAGGCAGCCAGGGTAAATCGAAGAAAGAGTACAATACAGAAAAGGAGATGTTGCTCTGTCACTCTTTTGAAGACACATGAATCTTTCAAGTGCAAAAAAAAGAGACACACAAGTTTACACCCTCAAAGGTACAGGCCTTGTTCTCCATCGCTCCACAAGAGGATACTGGAGCACTCCAGAAACACCCTTTTTGTTTTTTTATTGTCAGCTTTAAGAAAAGCACAGAATTACGCCAACCTTATCCTTTAAACCGAAAAATTGCAATGTCTTAGCCATGGTTTCACCGAGTATTGAAACAACACAAGCAGTCTTCTGCCAACAGCCTGTTGGCTGCCAAACTCTGTATGGAGGCAGAAAATCTGTCAGTAGGTGCAGATATCCACTTAAGGTATAAAATCATATCATCGATTGTGGTCCTTTTAGATACGTGCATAAGTGGGAGCAGTACAGTCTCTGAATGGCGTGAAACAATAATTATTGAGTATAAGCCTTAAAATGAACTCAAAAGAACGGACTCTAGCAGGCGGTATTCATGTGGCCTGATTATCTTGTTAAACAAATGTATTTAGAAAAGGGAACCGCTGGAATAAAACATTTTGATGCTGCATCTTAAATGTTGCATTTTCCACAGTTAAAAAACAAATGACATTTTGTTTTGGCAGAAATAACTTGACATACGCTACGTATTGCTGTTTCTTTTTACAGTCAATAGGGGGCTTAAACATTTGCAGGGATCGTTTTGGACAAGATGAACAATACATGTCCATTGAGGTGGAGTCTCAAATCTGAGAGGCTTCAAGCTGCCTCCCCATTGGGGACTAGGGGGCTAGCTGCATCTAATGGCACTGCTAGCTACATATCTAAAGTCCTATCTGAGGGATAGGCTGGTACCAGCCCCAGCAATCATTAACTAGTAAGATAATCTTAAAACCAATTCTAAAAGTAATATGTAATCAATGTAATGATCTTAGCAGAGGTTTTGTGACCTCTGTCCAGGCTTCATCAGTACTTGACCTTCATTGTTCTGAACAGGTGTCCACCAGTAAACAGCTATTCAGGGCGGACAAAACAAGAGACCTGCAATAGTCAAGCCTAGAGGTTATAAAAACATGCTTGTGTTTTTCCTGTGTCAGCCCATGGATCAAGGGGTCTAACCTTTGCAATGTTTCTCGCATTGATAAAATTACACTTTGTGGATATTTCTAATGGGACATAGGATCGAGTGTCGACCCAAATAGATGGGCCATAGACAATCGACCCAAATAGATGGGACCACATTCTCATTTGTAGAATCATTGGTCTGAACAGCCATAGACAGCCAACCCATTCGGTGCAACACCGCCCCCTGCTGGCTCTGTGATGAACTGCCGTGTGAGATGAGGGTGCTGCTGGTGAGATGGGCCTGACTCGCTGCTCCAAATCCCAGTGTTTTCCTTTTTCGTCCGATGTTTCACCATCTCTCTCACACTCTTTGTCAGTCAGCCTTGTCCCATTCCCTTAGTCAGTAGCTCGCCTCCTCTGTGTGCCAGTCGCTTGCTTACTTTCGCCGACTCATCCCTCTCCTCTTATTTGCACAACTTACATCGCTTCCCCGTTTCTCCCTGTCTCTTTCTCTCTGTTTCTGTCTCTCTCCCTCCCCCTATCCCTCTCGCTCTCTATCAACCGCTCCCCGGCACTTTTTGCACCATCCATCCCAATCCCACTCTCTCTCTTTTACCGCCACTCTTTCTGTCAAGGAGTTGCTTAGCGTCCCTCAACACCTACTTCCGAGCATCTTTGTTTTGGTGCGGAAAACTTTCCTTTTCATAACTCCCTGCAGAACTGCCACCTATTTATTAGTATATATATATTTTTTTTATTTCTCCTGTCTCCTCCAAGTTCCCCCCCCCCCCCCCCCCCCCCTCCCCGGTTCTCCCTCTTTCGCCAGTCTTGTCATCACTCTGACACGTCTGTCTGTCTGTCTGTCTGTCTGTCTGTGTGTGTCTCTCTCTCTCCCTCCGCCTTCCTCTTTTAATCTCTCCCGGTCTGCTCCCAGCGGTACAACACCCCAGCACCAAAAACCTTGGCATTCAATCCAGCCGGGCTCATGAATTTTAACAAGGTTCACAAGTGGACAGGAAGGAGGGCTTTCCAATAAACCCTCCCAGCCCCAGCGCTGCCATCACCGTCAGCTTTTGCTTCCAGCAACACGCTCTAGGGGTCGTCCAGGGAGCCGGGTATTATCTGGGCAGCTTGGCCCCCATCTACAGCACAACAGCTCCCGGGTCAAGGTCAACGCTGTGGCCGGCTGGAGGCCGCTGCTGTTCTCCTGGTCTGATGGTCTGCCTTGCGGTTTAAAGTTGAGGGCTGTAAGGGGTCATGGTGAGGCCATGAAAATATGAACCTGTAGTTGACTCAGGTGCAGCACTCCTCTGGCGGATAAACAACGATACACTGAGTCTCTCTCCCCCAAATCCATTCACACCCAAACTTTGTTGAATGACCTTATTTGGGATGTGGTGATTGTTATATACAGACATTATCTTGCCACGCGGAGATGAGTAGGGTTGGGTGATAAGATTAGCTAGTATCCCTCTGATCCCAGAGGAAGAGTGTGGGCGCCCTGTTGGTGGCGAGATACCAATATAATATCGATATTGCAAAATGAGACTTTATATTGCCCAGAACTTCGCACATGGTTAAATCGTGTTATATGTTATATTCATCACATTCAATTCACTGTGATATAGTCTCGCAGAGCTCCATTCTTATTTTGTCAGTATTATCCACCTAGGTCCATCGACTGCCACATCGCTGGCTATTCTTCTGGAGAAACCACACAAGAGATGTAAACTGGAGAGAAGCAAAACCGTTTTTCTAGATGCCACCATAAATAATACAACGAGCGTGATGCTTCCTACATGATGAGGGCGTTGGAATATTTTAATGGCGTTACATTCAACTCACCAAGGCAACACAAACAAACACAGTAAACAGGTCTGCCACGTCGTTAGTTTACTGCAGAGTGGGTATACTGTAGCTCTGAACGAGGAGAGAAAAAAACACAAACAGTAACAACATGGAGTTGTATATCAAATCTAAAAAAAACAATGGACTGCTGCTGTCTTTATATCAGACTGAACCACTGCATTGCACAAAGCTGCTCTCTTTATATCAGACTGAACCTCTACATTACACAGACAGCTGCTGTCTTTACATCAGACCGAACCACTGCATTACACACAGACACACAGCTGCTCTCTTTAGAACAGACATTCTTTCCTTTTAGCTGTCTTTCACAGTTCATGGTTTTATTTGATGATCAACACAAAACTCAATCGCAAGACCTTCTCTGACAATGATGAGGATAATGATAATTGGTTTGCACCTACATTCTAATGTGTTTGATTGTTTTGTATCTTCCTTTCATT
>OLKM01002452.1:10000-68438 GCA_900291075.1 Melanogrammus aeglefinus
TGTCTGCCCCAGTATTGTGTATGCGTGGATATGTACACGTGTGCCCTTACTGTCAATATGCCAAAGACCTGCGTCTACCACAGCAATGGCCGTCTCTCTCAGGGGCGTGGCCACGGGGGGCCGGTGTTCTGCCGATTTCTGTAAAATAATGTGACTCTGCAGATCAAATATGCTACCAAACACATAGGGAAGCGTCTTCTCATAGGGTAGCATGATTTGATAGACTATCAAATCATGCTATCGCGCCGCACTACGGCAGCAAAATCTGACAAGGGAGCATAAATTGGCAGAACACCGGCCATAAGCACTGACGGGACTGGCCTGGGGACATGCGAGTCGACAGCCGAGCGCCGCGTGTGTAGGAGACCCCTATAGAAATTCATAAGGCTGTCAGCAGCCGATCAGCCTAAAGCGGCCGAGGGGGGAGGGAGGGGAAGTCAGGGCCGTGGGATATAAAGATGGATCGTATTCATCTAATGCGGGAGAGGCAATCTCTGGGGATGTGCCGACAGCCCAGCGCCGCGTCCCACTTGGGTTGAGAGAGCGATGTAATTGTTTTCATTTATGATGAGCATAAACACAACGGTGTGATGTATATTAGCAGTCTGAAGGCGGTGGGGTGGGGGGGTAGCGGGCGGTCGTGCTCTGTCACCCATTTGATACTGATGTGTGTTTTTTTTTTTGTGTACCTGCTTGTGAATAATCATGTTGGGGTGGGGGGGGGGGGGGGGCAGTGGAGGCTGGTGGTGGAACTAGGAGACACTGGTTCTACACCCATTTGCTGACATCCCTGTGGTGACAGTGTGAGTGTGTGTGCGTCTGCCTACATTTGTACAGGCCTGTGTGTTTACATTTAAACTGCTACTGTCATTGTTCCACAAACCCAAGATGTAGGTTCTAAGATGAGTACAGTACACACAGGTTTTGAGAATAAAATACCATCTCAATGCTTAATCAGTCCCCCTTTCATTCTAATGAGTCTAATGAGCATTCATAAAACATAATTTTCAGTTTGAGCTACATCCTATTAGAAGTAAATACACTACCATTATAATTTATACTAAAGTGTTTATTTCTTAGAGGTTTAGACTTAAATGTATTCAATCTAATTAATTAAAGAGAAGAGAGGCCACTGGACACTATATGATGGCAGTACAGTATTTAGTAAAATGATGCTGACACCTTCCACCAGCTGGCAGGTGGAAGAAGTACATGACTACTACTACTACAAATTAACCAAACTGACTACTGCTATGCTATAAAGTGCTATTACATGACGAAAACAACAAACAAGTAGGACATGCTTTGTTGTGTGTGTGTGTGTGTGTGTGTGTGTGTGTGTGTGTGTGTGCGCAACCCGTGTATTGATAGTTATGTTATATTTCACCAATAATCCTTTTATTCCTTTCAATTATTATTTTCCCTTTATGTATAAATGTATATTTGTTTTGAACGCTTTTATTTGAATACGTTGGGTTGTGTGTAGTCACTTCCTGTCTTTTTCGCGCCGTCCTCTCCAGTCGGAGAGCTGCCCTGCTGGAGAGAGGTAGAAATGTAGAGTGCTCCCGGTTTATTAATGTTAAGTTAGAAAACATAAAACAAATGTTAATAATAATATTTTGAGTTTGTGGTTGTTAGTTTCTGGCCGTCTTCGTTTGATTTGTTTAGAGTGCTCGTGAGACTGACAGCAATCACAGCACTGACGTATATATTAATGTGTTCCCACACAGGACCCACACAATAAAAGCTCCTCTGGCAAATCAGCAGTTGTCTCCCGACACAATGCAGAATTAGCCGATGCGTGCGTGATGCATGCATATACATGATCCTTGACAAACAATAGGAGCATCGATGGTGACGTAGTAAACGGCACTTTTCCATATGAATGAGTTCACCTCTGGGTTGCCGTTCTGAAGACAGAATGAGTGGGTCATTCAAAAGCCCTCTTCAATACACTGTTTACTGCTGTGGCCTTCATTGTGATAACCATCACATCTCAAAACTTTGAAAACATAATAACTTCATTTGATATTTGATTACGTGACCGCCATTATTAAAGTTGTAAACAACATCCGTCTTAACACAGACTCTGTCAAAACCTCAATACTAATGCTGCTTGACCTCAGTGCTGCATTCGACACTGTAGACCATACAATACTTCTGAACAGGTTAGAAAATTGGGTGGGGCTTTTAGGCACAGTCTTAAATTGGTTCAGGTCCTACCTACAAAATAGAAACTACTTTGTTTCATTGACGACTTTGCATCAGAATCAACCAACGAAACATGTGGAGTCCCACAAGGTTCGATCTTAGGACCCTCTTTATTCAACATCTACATGCTCCCACTAGGGAAAATCATGCAAAATAACAGTATTGACCATCATTGCTATGCTGATGACACGCAAATCAATGTATCGCTATCACCAAATGACTATCGGCCCATAGATCTGCTGTGCCAGTGCATTGAGCAAGTGAAAGAATGGATGTGCCCAAATTTCCTTCAAACTAAATGAGGACAAAACTGAGATAATTGTATTTGGTTCTAAAACGGAAAGGCTTAATGTAACCCAACACCTTCACTCTCCGTCCCTGAAAACCTCAATCAAAGCCAGAAATGTAGGGGTTATCATGGATTCAGATTTACATTTCGACAGTCACACCAAATCAGTGACAAAATCTGCATATTACCACCTTAAAAATGTAGCAAGACTTAGAGGGCTCATGTCCACACCTTTATCACTAGTAAGCTTGATTACTGCAATGGTCTCCTTACAGGTCTCCCAAAACAAACTCTGAGGAAGCTTCAGCTTGTTCAGAATGCTGCTGCTAGAGTTCTAACAAAGACCAAAAAAATGTAACATATTACACCAATTCTTAAATCGTTACATTGGCTTCCTGTAGGTCAGTGAATTGATTTTAAAATCATGTTGCTAACCTATAAATCCCTTCATGGTTTAGGCCCAAAATATTTAACTGATATGCTTCCACTACATAAGCCTTCTAGACCACTAAGATCCTCTGAGACCAATCTGTTAATTATCCCCAAAGTAAACATGAAACATGGGAAAGCAGGATTTAGATACTAGGCAACAAATAGCTGGAATAAACTCCCTGAGGATTTAAGACTTGCCCCAACTCTGAGCACCTTTAAAACAAGACTGAAGACTTTTATATTTGCTTTAGCCTTCTGCTAAATCTTAAATACATTGCACTTTCTAAAAAGCTTCTTTCTTTTTTTTTTTACTTTGCATTTATTTTCTATTTTAATACTAAAATGACTTTAACTTTCTATTTTGCATACGTTTTCTTTTTGCATACGTTTTCTTTTTTCTTTTCTTTTATTGTATGACAATGTTTATATGTGTAGCACTTTGAGTCTGCCTTGTGTATGAAAAATGCTATATAAATAAAGTTGCCTTGCCTACGTATTGAACAGGACAGCACATCGCCGTTTTGACCAGTGTACCTGCTTTACAGACGGGTGGAGGGCATGCTGAAGGTTTCAACAGAGATTTTGGCTATTAGGCAGCAGCACAGAGAAGGTCGACAGTGGAGTGGGAGAGTGGAACGGCAAAATGTCATCTCGACAGCACACGTCCTCGGAAACTCTGAAACCGGGTTGCCATGACGACGCTACGAGGTGCTTGCTGACGTTGGCTCCACCCACCTCTCACCAATCACACCAAATCACACCAGCAGGACACCGTATGGTCCCTACTCGCAGTCTCACAACACAGATCATGGTCACCACCACGTCTCATCATTATCAGCCAATCACAGAAGTCAGGAGGGGAAAGCGATGATCGTTCCCAGGTGGACCGCCTCTCTCACTCTCGCTCTCTCTTTTTCCCTCCGTGAGTTTTACCTGCCTTAGCTATGTGTTACGCCACCTGATATGACGCTTCAGTTTCCTTGTCATTTACAGTGCTAAATGTCAAGATTACCTTCTTCTGTGACCGTCGTTCATTTAGCTTCCTGTAAAAAAAACGACCCAGGGCTTGGTCACCAAACTCGGGTGATTGGTCTTAATATGACGCCGGAGTCAACCGGGTCTTATACCATCATTAGCAAGCACCTCTTGTGCAAACAACACAATGTGGCAGTGGAGCATCTTCAGAACCAGTCCATGAACATCTTAACTTTAAATAATCATGGTCATAATTTCTTCGTTTTTGCCTGCCCCAGACTCTGTCTCCAGCTTTAGGTACTAAAAATCGATGGATTTTCCACTGCCACAACAATATTGTTTACCGTTACTTTTTCTGGTTTATTTTCTCCTCACCAAATATTCTAGAAAGCAGCTCTTCAGACCCAGTGCTTAAAAAAAGAGGACAAATACGCGTCCGGCCTGCACTGCATTCCGGACAGGGCATTGAAAATCCGGACTGTCCGGCCTAAAAGTAGACCGGATGTTGGGCCACCACTCGCCCCCTAGGATGTCCAGACAGCCGGCCAGTCCAGATTTTCAATGCCCTTTCCGGCGTCCAGCACAGCATCAGGTACTACCAAATGATTTCCAATTGTACTGAGGTATTTTCACTTTGAGGAAGGCATGAAACATGCATTGTTGGAATCTTATAGTGACAGCAATGAAACTTCAGAGGCTATAACAAACCAGCACTGGCTAAACTGGAGATGTCCGGTCTAGATGTAAAAAACATGCCTGCATATCCAGCAGACAATGCCAGTGTCAACTATTGTCACCAAATACAGGTGGACTGCTTCACACACACACACATTTACAGATGAAGCCACTGAAAACCAGTCCCCAATAGACTAAATCACTTTAGAAATGCTTTACTTTTTGAGCAGTTCGTATAATCTCCTTTGCTGTTTACATAAAATGTAGTTTTTATTTATATTTTATGTTACCTTTTACCCTCGTTTTTTTTTACTTTTTATTAATATTTTTTCCTATTCAGAAACACAAAGATCATCTATAAACCACAACAAATTGTATTGTAGATGGGAGTTCACCAGAGTCCTATGTCATTATTCTTGCCTCACGATATGCCGCACAATGTCCTCCTTTTCTTTGATCTGGAAATCGTCGCCCTGGCGCCCCCCCTAAAGAACTCTGGCGCCCCCCAGGGGAGGCGCGCCCTACAGTTTGAAAAACCCTAGCCATACCCATATATAGCTGTCTGATGCAGAAATGTTGCACCATTGTCTATCAAACCAAAAGCCATGTGATCTGAAGAACCTACTTTGGCAGAAAATAACAGAAACGACTCCCCAGTCTCACTTGAATTGAAAGGTCTCGAATGCTGTATGCATCACTGCTTCAGTTTATTCATGTTGGAGGGTATTCATTCCAAAGCAGGTCAAACCTACATACCAACATAGAAATACACACACACACACACACACACACACACACACACACACACACACACACACACACACACACACACACACACACACACACACACACACACAGCTACACATACATGTACCATAGGACCTTTACGCAGATCTAGTGCTACTGGGGCTTATATCATGCTCAACCATCTCAGCTCGAATCCATTGGACTGAGAAGCATGCCTAATCGCTTGTTCTAGAACTCTTTGCATTGCATTGCACAGCGTTGCAGCTCAGGGCCAGTCGACCACTGAAGACAGAACACAACAGAACAGCCTGTCAACGTCCCCCGGAAAAGAACATCCAGGGGTGTCGGGACTAGTGAAGAAAATACTGCGCTAAACTTACATCACCTTTCAGCGAAAAACGAAATCATCTCCAGACCCCAAAGCGATTTACAGAAAACGTCCGGGCCGGGAGATTATTTATATTTCTCTACATTATTTGCTATGGCGGTCGGGTCCAGGAACTCGGTTTGTGGTTCTCAGTTGGTTCATTGGGATGTGTGGAGCTAGCGAGTCCAATATCGTATTAGGGCAGATTAGGCTGCGGGAGGGTGGGGGGGGGAGTCAAGGCTTTGGAGGGAATTGCATCACCTGTTTTGTTGTGCAGCTCCACTTTGTGAATCTGCTATTAAATCTTTGTGGAGCGGAACAGCTGTTTACCCTCTGAAGAGATTCCTTATTGTAGAACCAGCTGTAGACAACAGTTAAAACAGGAGATGCAAAAGCTTTGACTTTTGCCCAAAAGACCCTGGTATAAAATGACTCCATATAACACTACATAACAGCATCATTGATTGTAAGTCGATTACCTTAAAAAATAAAGATAATGTTTACCATAATTTATAGATGATTATTCAATTTCCATATACATTTAGGGCATTTAGTAGACGCTTTTATCCAAAGCGACTTACAAAAAGAGCATTTGTCATAAGACAGTGAAAAAATATATAGCCGTGCAGTAAGAATGTTCATAGAGCCAAGTGCAAAGCATTAACAATCTCTAGGTTAACCTATTCCACGTATAAAACAAAGCTAGGATAAGATGCTATAAAGTCTAAATACAAATGTGGGATAGGAGGGGTGGGAGCGGGTGCCTGTGCAGAGTCTTGGTGGACTCTGAACAGGTGAGTCTTGAGTCTTTTGTGGAAACTGGTAATTCAATTGGACAGCATTAACATATCGTTGAGTAGGGGCCCCTTAGCAATCCCGCTTTGCTGCCCACTGCGTAAGACACCAGGCAACAACTGCAGAATAATAAATACACACACCTTGTTTGGATGCTTTACAAACCTTTTGGATGTGGTGGGTTAGTCAGGAATGCTGCTGAACGATTTGAAATCCAAGTGGAAGAGAGAGACGAGAGGTTAGCTTCATTTTTCCAATAGGGGACAGAGGCTCTAGACATCTGTCCCATTTTGCACGTGGGACTAGGTGTGTGTGTGTGTGTGTGTGTGTGTGTGTGTGTGTGTGTGTGTGTGTGTGTGTGTGTGTGTGTGTGTGTGTGTGTGTGTGTGTGTGTGTGTGTGTGTGTGTGTGTGTGTGTGTGTGTGTGTGTGTGTGTGTGTGTGTGTGTTTTGATTTCTTCCTTTTCCCGATATAATCAACTTCGACATCAACATCCAGGTGTGGTATAGCTCTCCTCAGGAGTGGATTCACTTTCTATTTTCCCTCTGTCTGTAAGCAAACAAGAGCAAATCCTGCATATATAACACACTTGTCCCACCAGCCCCCCCCCCCCCCCCCCCAGCCCCGGGCCCACTCAGCGCTGATAGGGCTTGCATTTCATAGTCCTGTCTATTCCCTTATCCCCGCCCAAGCATGCGTGGCAGGCTGATGCTCTCCACATACCCTTAAGCAATGTAATTCTAAGTCCTCCATCATCAGTGACTCACTAATGAACTAGCCCAGCATCAGCAGCACGTTGAAATGTGTCGGAGACGCAGTGTGTGGGGAGAGCTACGACTGTGGCGGTGGAGGTGCATAAGCGTTGAGGGGAGCAGTACATCACTATGGACACCTGAAATAGGATGACACCTACGATAAACTGAAGTCTGTCATATATTAATATTTCTCAAGTGTTTTTACTGAATTATTAATCCAAAATATATATACAACAATATGATGTAGCGTTGTTATAAACAAATGATGTACATGAAGGTGTGTATGCCATGTTTCCCCAAAGGGTTGCAACATTTTATGCGCTTAACTTATTCCATCATTGCAGTAGTAAGTGCTGCAGCGCTCAATGGAGCTGCAGAACACAGTGTTGATTGGAGTGGCACCTGACACGACTTGGTGAGGGTTATTCTGAGACAAAAGTACCAAAGAGTTCCTTTAACTGAGCAAAATATCAGCAGAAAGGGCTTAAGAGAGGGGCAAAAAGCAAAGATATGAATCGGCCTGTTCAGGGGGAACCATCTGGCTCGGATATTTAGAGAGTACCGCTTCCTACAGGTGTCGTCAAATAGAATCCAGCCTGAGACATCAACGTTGTTTCCACTGAAACACTTTGGAGAAGCCAGAGACGTCCGGGACCAACGACGTCATTGGTCCAGGATTTCCGTCATCCATTGGTCTAAAAACAGAACAATGACGTTGATGGTCCATCTTTAACAAAGATGATGAAGAAACAATATGAGGTGCTCATTGCAGGATTGTAGAAAATAGCATCACGGTTTACATCTGTGGGATGTATCCCGGGTCCTTCAGCCTATGAAGCCAGTCTCTAAAGGGCTGCAGGGGAACAGTAATCAATGGTGCCTGCCTGCTCTCATCATCTCCTCTGGAAGAACCAGGATCTCAGCATCAAGAGGCCTCTGAGCCACTCCTGGGGACACATTGTTCAAAAGTTGCTTCCGTTGTGCAACTCAAAGAACCCCCCCAGCAGCTCCAGGCCATGCAGCTCATGGGAACACATTTTCATTTGGGAGAAAATGGGATCGCTTTTCTGAAAACATTTCAGGGGTTTTTCTTTTGCCTGAAGTGGTGATGCCATCAGACTCGAGTGTCATTGTCAGTTAAATCAATGCAACTTTTAAAAGAGGGGAGCATAACGCAGTGTTTAGGATGGCCCACTAACAGCAGGATGATACAGGGTTAGATTCTCAATGCCCACGGCCTACCTGAAGGCACCCTTGAGCACGATTACCTTACCTGCTCCTGATCTCAAAGATCTCCAAAGACTTTATTTAAAACAAACCTCAGTTATGGCACGATCTGTCGCCCGAATGAGAAAACACAATGATGACTATGGCCCAATGAGGTTATCCATTGCATCTCCAGCGTTATGACTGTAAGCCGGGGTCGGCTTAGTTAGAAGGTAGAGCAGTTGTCTTGTAACCTAAAGGTTGTTAGTTCAATCCCCAGCTCCTCCTAGCTGAGTGTTGATGTGTCCCTGAGCAAGATACTTAACCCTAATTGCTCCTGACGGGTTGACTCTGCCGTCGGTGTGCCAATGTGCAACGATGTAAGTCGCTTTGGATAAAAGCGTCTGCTAAATGCCCTAAATGTAAATGTAAGCCACCTGGTGGGGGGCTTCATTCCTTTCCCCTTATTCAAACCACAAGTGGCGGGCAACAGACTGGCTCTTCAACTCACTGTGTGTGTGGCGGATTTCAGGTCTTTTTCACCATAGGTGCCGCCAAAGAGAACAAAATGGAGAAGAACAGAGATCGCCACTCTAATGTATCAGAGTTGACTGTAGGACTAACAGGTATAGTCTGTTTGACAGATTGTTTTCTTTTTTTAAAGCTGAGTCAGCATTTCAATAGTTTTTTTCAAGACACAATTGCCGCAGTAAGACTGCCCAGTGCTCTTTTTAAAATACAATGACACACAGTGATGTAATGGACAGCGTGGTGTAATGAATTGAGCAAATGGCGCATTAACCTCTCCCAAATGAAAAGGAAATCTGTTGCTTTGTGTGAAATCTACTAAATATAAGAGAACAGGCAAACATCTAAATGTCTCAAGATATTGTTATATATATTTTATTAATATAAGTTTAATCGTATTAATTTGAGAAAAAGTTTTTGTGACAAAATATTGTGAAGAATAGAACACCTAGAGCCATACAGTTCACAGTACAATACAGCATCTGACAGCTAAAATGGTATAGAATACAACAACGGGTCACAGTTAGTTGAGGGGAAAAGCAAAGGGTTCAGAAATAATTCAAATAATAACTAAATCAAAGTTCGGAAATAAAATATGACAAATGTCGTAAAAGGATAATATAGATCCATTTCTATCTAGGAGTTTGGTGACATATATTGCAATCTCTAGAAGAGTAATAGTATCACCTACATGAGTCAACAACGTAGATTTAGATTCACGTACAGATTGTCCTCTCCCAAGCCCTGTTCAATATTCTCACTCACACTTCCGGTTCAAAGTTCACACAGTAATCCAAGTCGTTCTCAGATCCATCTTTATTAAAACGATATGTGCGTATCTGAGCAGACCGCTCATAAATAAGCCTGCACATGAATATTAACAGGTTGTATGCCATCTATCTATCCTGTGGATTACCATGGTAACGGAGAAGGCAGAGAAAAAATAAATGAAAAAAAAACAGTTGTCCGTGAAAGGGAAAGCGTTGAGGTGTACGTCAGTGTCAGAGTAAATGCCAAACCTGCTGTTTAGCTTTACAGTAATGTAGTTACCACCGATTCAGAGGCTATTTCAAATGGACAATGACATTTGCATGGGAAGGCTTTTCAAAGAAGGCTGTTTTGAATGCCAGAGGCAGGTCCTCAACATGCACCAGTATCATGCACTAACCATCGTAGTGGTTAACTGTCAAGGGCTCCTGTATTGTCCTTTTCCCTAATTGTTATATTAGGGTTAGACAATTACAATAAATTTAGATGAGTAAAAAATGTGTTCAGTTTTGTCCTGTAGATGTCCTTCTTTCTCCTTTTTAGTCCTGACCGAGTGAGTAGTTCCCGGGGCTCACTGGTGTTTGTCTCTTTAAGAGAATCATCCGTATAGGTTCAGATGGTCTGTCATCATAGCAAGAAGCCCCTTGGGCGCCCCTCGTCTTGTGGTCTTGACAGTGACCTCTTGTTTTTAAGTCTTTTTTTATTTTCAGCCCTTTCTTTGTTTGACTTACCTTTTTTAAGTATGTTTTCACTAGCCTCTTGAGTTTGTTTCAGCATTTGGGTACCGTTCTAGAAATCATTACAGTGGAGACGTCAAAATAAAACCTGTTATCAAATAGATCTAATTAAAGGGAAAAAATAAACATGCATAAACACAATTGTTGCGCTCTCTTTATGTTGCATACCTGAGAATAACTACATTAGGGTTTTGCTTTGGGTCAATGCTATCAATTAATTAAAACATTTGTAGCTCATGATTGCATCTATCTGACTCTGATTTGAAAACCTTACAATAAATATTTTCAATCAAAATCGGGGAATTGGTACTTTTTGAACAACTAGAATTTGCAAAGATTAGTTTGCTGTTAAACTGTGGGCCTATATTGTATCAAAACATTATTTATGATAAATCTTGAAACAGAAGTTGAAAGGCACTATACATTCTTTAACGATTCTGCGGCAGACGATTCCATATAATAGGATTTCAATATTTGCAAGCGGTGGAACAGCAGAGTTGAACATCAAGCTGTCATTCTGAAACATAACAATATATCAACTCTGTTGGCAGCGCATCTCTACAATAAACGTGACACTGCTGAGTAAATTCAGAAATGCTAATGATTACGACAATTCAGCAGACGATCCATCCTCATTGCTGCTCTATTTTACTATTATTACTGCCATTTAGTAACTTTCTATTCTTGAGATATGTCCAATAATAAGTAAGTGTTAGGCTTCTTGCTTAAGGATGCCCACAGGTTGAACCCAGGACCTTTTGGCTAGGAGGCAATCAAACCAGGAAGTAGAATATCCTGCCCCATTAAATCTGCTCCCTGCTAAAGACCTTCATAATGGCTTTCAGAAACCTAATTCACTCACATAATTTAGTAACAGTGTGAGGTTGTCAAAAGAGTATGGTGTCAAAATACAGGCAGTAGCAGCACAACCCAAATGATAAGATTGATAAAAAAACATTTGTTTAAATGTTAGGTTTCTCTTTCCGAGTTCTTGAGCACTAAGCAATCTCTCTGGGAGTTACTACTCCTGTGCAAATGAGGGGTGGATGCGTTCCCAACCCATTAGCAGCACATCTATCAAGTGGCGGCTGGGCCCAAGAGATGCACTTTGAGGGTAAGATGTATGAAGCTAAGCCGCGTTGCCGCTTACATTTATAGAGCCATAGAGTGGGGAGAGCCAACGGCATCATTCTTATGAGACTGATGGGGGCAGAGGGCTCCCACACACAATAAACCAGCTCAGTTCAATAAGCTCCACAGTGTTTCTGACAACAGTGGGGGTTGAGTTACGGCAATGAGAAGCCAGATCTCTGCAACACCTTCCTCCTCCTTTGGCTGAAGCGCCACCCTCAAACCACGCAGTTCAAGCCACATCTATTATTACACAGTTATATTGTACCATTTTAATGAAGTAAATCATTATATGAGCTGTGAGACAAAGTGCCAAGAACATGCTAATTGTTACTTTGAGTGTTAATCAGAGTTATACAAGACTTATACAAAGAGTATTTAACCTGTATAACTTAACTTTTTCATTTTTGATTTAGCCTTTATTACAGGGTGAGATAAGTATCCAAACTAGCATGGCATTCGAGGAAGGAGAAAACTAGCATTAACAAATAGAGCAGAACATGCAAAGCCTAAACAGACGTATACCAGAGGGGTTTGAACCCACAGCCTTCCAGCTAACCAATGAGCCACCACAAGCACACACATTTGGATATGTGTAGAGAGAGATTGATAGAGTGAGGGAGCGAGAGAGCGAGAGCGAGGGAGTGAGAGAGCTAGGGAGAGAAGGCAATTGTGATAAGTATGCAAGAAGGTTGATGATTGGACACTTGTAAATATAACTGAAATGAATAACCACGTAAGAGCTATTTTCTGATATCATATCTATATACAAATCTCAAGTACAAATATTTCATTCAGCCAAAATATCCAACGTCTCTGCAGTGAATCTATAACATAATCTGTTTGTGACTATGCTTCGGAACCAACCCTTGGATCCAGATTTAAATTCAACCATTTTAAATGGTACCATCTCATTTAAATAATTAGAGCCCTGGGCTCTGTTGAATCCAATTTCTCTTGGATTTATTTACAGTTATATATGTTTAACTGGTAGTCACGCACGATGATTTGACACATATTGTCATGCTGTAGGCAATTCTGCAGCAGATTCTCCTCTAAAGTATTTGTAGTTGAGTATGAAATTTACCTCCAAGCCAGAAATTTTAAATATCTAATTCAGTGTGATTTGACGAAATATTAAGTTAAAGAATATTTTATAATCTAATCGGAACTCTAATCTTTACAAAAATTATGTTATTATTATTTTACTCCTCTTCTGTCAGTCCTCCGCTTGTACAGCTAAAGCAGTGTTTAATTAAATTAAGACATAACAAATAGGGGAGAGTGGTGTTGAGCCAATGAGCCAATGTTTACTCATGTTGTCCTCTAGGCAAGGAAAAATAAGTCAAATAAAATATATAGCTTTATTTAAGGAAGTCCCCTGTCAATCAAAATTACTTCTCAAAGAAAAGTGGTGTTGTGGCTCAACTTGCCACAGTGTAGGGGTAATCAACTTTTTCAATTTGAATGCATTTTCCTTTTCCAAATAGTCTTATACATTTGCTTAAGGTAACTTAAAAAGTATGAAACCTGTCAATATTTCTGTATTTGCCACTTCTATGATGGATTTTCAGCCTTGACATCAGTGGCTGCTTTCTCCATCTCATTTTCTCTCTATTTCTTGGCATGAATGCTTTGCAACAATGTTTAAAACATGAAAAACAAAGTTGTGTAATGCTGCATTGAAATACTGCTTTATACTTAGAGACTTAACTATACGTTAGTGCATCACAGTGCATTGACTTGCTCATTTTGCCCCACAGCCACCATTTTGGAAAAAAAATGCCTTGTTTCACAATCCAGGTTTATCTTTAGGTAAATGAAACACGTCACCAACACCTATGACATATTTTTAGGTGTGGATAAATTTCCTTTGGCATAGCAGTCATTATACCTGATACCTGACTTTGACAAGCAAAAAAAAGTTCATAGTGAAAGAACATACTTAGACTTTACCATGTGATTCTCTCCATCACAGCCAGATATCAATTATGGGTGCTTCCTGAATTGATGGTCAAATGACAACAAATTTGTACTGTTGCCTAAATAGAGGGGGTGAGTCAACTTACCCACTGGCTCCTCTTACCCCTCCTACCAATGTAATTACCTTTTAATACATTTATGTGATAAGGATTGAAATATTATTGAGGTCAATCATTTCTAATCATTCAATGAGGAAAACTAAGTGTAATGAACTTTTACGAGAGTCGCCACTGGGTCATTCAATCCATCATTGTCAAACAGTAACTGACTGCCTCGCAAATATGTGTGAGAACGCTTGCTTTCCCAGATGGAGTCAACAGAAGTTAGAGAGCTAACCGTGTGTATCCTTCATAATGGGATCGCATTCTCATGTATGACGAGCTGCACAAGCGCTCGTACCTTCCCCCGGGACAGAACACGTTCCTAGGCCAGCTTGCTAGCTTAGACGAGGTGTTGATGGTGAGCAGCATATCTCACACTGTCGTTGTTATTATGAAAGTGACTTGATGTTGTCATTTAGCCGTTATAGCTTAACTGCTGTTTCTTAACTTCAAACTGGAATTTTAAACCACTGTTAAGTGTACAGTATTGCTGTTTTTTGTGTTTTAAATTAATTAAAAGGATTTACAAAGAAAATAGCACCAATAGGCCTTTTTTACGCACGGCAGCTTGGCACGCCCGGCAATTTCACTGCCTTCCCTGTGTCAAACCGAGGGGGTAAAACCCCCAGTCGTCACTGAGCGGGCTTTCTTGGTTCACTGGAGAAGGCGGGGCTGCGCACAGAGAGTAGACCTCTTTAGAATAATTTGCATACAACAAATGATAAAAAATGTTTATGATTCAAGAGACTCGCATGCAAGGATGAGTATGCATCTGAGTGTAGGCTAAAAACGTGATTAGCTATTTCAAGTATTCTTTATTTTGCTGACCACTTGCTTTTCATCCAGAGGATAAAAAAAGTCTTTCTTGTGGATCGCACCATCTTTCCCCTTCTTTGTTTAATGTGAATGCATCACCTTCTCTCACATGATCAGCAGCTCATGGATTTCACTGTCTCTCCAGTTAGAACTACTCATGTTGATATCGCTGTGTCTCTGTCAACACAGCAACAACTCTACCCAAGTCCCGTCACTGGAACCAAGGAGCCGTCTAATCCCATTCACATCAGAATGAAACCGCCAATGTGTGTAGGGTCTGGGTGGGTAAATTGGGGTGCATAAGCCTGCGATTTATCAGGGGCAGTGTAAATGTGCGGACCATGCCGGTTAGAGGTTTAAGTCGTAGGATAAGGTAGTCTTTAAAGGACAATACAGTTTAGGTGATCAAACCATTGTTACTGCTACTGGGTTCTGTAAAACATCCATTGTCAATCATTTGTCCAAATCCCTTTGTTGTGTCGTTTCTGCCCAAGAGCATTTAGCATGAAGGATAGCGATACAGCACGTTTGTCTTTGTGTGAAGAAATGTTGGGGTTTTTGGATAAATCATAATCTGGGTTTTCTCCAGTAACCACAGTTCCCTGAGCAGGGACTAACAGCTCGATTAATAAGGGACTTCATTGACAGGTCACGTTATCTGATCAAAGCAGGATAAAAAAGGTTAATGAGGACTCTAATGCAAACAGACGCAAGGCCAGGCAGAGTCCTCACGACGAGGAGGGAAACCACAGGCTGAGGGTTTAATACCTCACTCGCACGCCATCCACTATCCATCAAACCAATTTACTCCACGCATCCATTACTCCCCCCATCCACCCATTACTCCACCCACCCCTCCATCCATCCATCAATTGAAGGCACATCCATCCTTTCAGAGCAATTGCGCTCCCGATCCGTTCCCACCTGAATACCTCAGTCTCGCTGACAGCAGACTTCCAACCAGGTGACCGCGGTGTGTGGGTTCAGTTGAACCAGGTGACCGCGGTGCGTGGTTCCAGTTGAACCAGGTGACCGCAGTGTGTGGTTCCCGGTGAACTAGGTGAGCATTGTGTGTGGTTCTCGTCGATAAACTAGATAGCCGTGATGTGTGGTTCAGATCGGTAAACCAGGTTAGCACAGTGTGTGGTTCCTGTTGAACCAGGTGGCCCCAGTGTGTGGTTCCTGTTGAACCAGGTGGCCACAGTGTGTGGTTCCTGTTGAACCAGGTGGCCACAGTGTGTGGTTCCTGTTGAACCAGGTGGCCTGTGTGGTTCCTGTTGAACCAGGTGGCCACAGTGTGTGGTTCCTGTTGAACCAGGTGGCCCCAGTGTGTGGTTCCTGTTGAACCAGGTGGCCACAGTGTGTGGTTCCTGTTGAACCAGGTGGCCACAGTGTGTGGTTCCTGTTGAACCAGGTGGCCCAGTGTGTGGTTCCTGTTGAACCAGGTGGCCACAGTGTGTGGTTCCTGTTGAACCAGGTGGCCACAGTGTGTGGTTCCTGTTGAACCAGGTGGCCACAGTGTGTGGTTCCTGTTGAACCAGGTGAGCTGCCTGTCGGCGTTCAGACAGCCCTGATACATTCCTGGGGGGGACAGCTGCAGGGGAGGGGGGGGGGGGGGGCAGGGTCGGCTCGCTCAGCGGGGGTCAGACAGGGCCCGCCGAGAGGCTGCTGTCTCATCCTAATTGGATTTCAGATCCCGGCGCTCGGCATTAGGACACAGCTGGGAGGGATGTGGGTGGGTGTGTGTGTGTCTGTGTGTGTCTGTGTCAGTCTGTCTTAGTGTGGCAAGTATGTCCATCTGTTGCATAAGTCGTGTGTGTGTGTGTGTGTGTGTGTGTGTGTGTGTGTGTGTGTGTGTGTGTGTGTGTGTGTGTGTGTGTGTGTGTGTGTGTGTGTGTGGTGTGTGTGTGGTTGTGTGTGTGTGGTGTGTGTGTGTGTGTGTGTGGTGTGTGTGTGTTCTTATCTGTCTCTGCTTGCTTGTGTGTGTTTGTGTGTCAATCTGTCTGTGTGTGGTGAGTGTGTGTGTGTTTGTGTGTCAGACAGTGGATAAGGGTGAGTAGGTAAAACACACATCTGCTGCACCACGGGTCGGGTTTGAGCAGATTATTGTTATGTCCTGTTTCTGCTTTTAACGGGGAGACACATAATCCTCCTCGCTAGGATCCCTGATTCCCTGTCTTGACATCCCAGGGCGGGGGGGTTGTGAGATCTTAAGGGCAGAGAGAAGCATGCCGTGTGGGCCCTGGATACACGTTACGCATGCCACACATGCTACACAAGGAAAATCCCCTTTCCTACCGCTTTACAACAGCCCCTCCAGACCACAATTCAACACAACTGTTAAAAAGAAACCTCAGATAAGCCTCTGATCCTGAGATGGCTCAAGATGCTGCTGGGCTCCCCCATGCCTCCAGGGCTCTGCTGGTTGGGGGGGGCACTAGGGCTGCAGTTAGATATTATAACACTCTAATAACTCATTATGATGAACTAGTAACGGGACGAGTCTAACGCCACTCTGTCTGGCTTGTTTTTATTCAGTAGTTTTAATAATTTTCACGAATGCATTGAACATTTTGTTGATTTTTTTGTCTATACTAGTTTAGCGAAGTCATATATAGTCACTTTTCCCTGTTGTAAGTGTGCCAGTTCTCTTTTTTTACGTGTTTTATGCGTGGAGTCGTACAGTTGGAGGACGCTGGTGCGTTTTGGCCGCCGCTGCTCACCGGCTGCCGCTTCTCGCTCTGAGCATCATTTTGAACATCATTTTGAACATTATTTTTTAGTTCTTTGGTGCTGATTTCCTATTTTAAAAAAGCTAGCGACCTACTTTTTCGAACAGCCGTCTTGGACACTTGGACTTCTGCTACGTCGCCGTAACCTGGTCGAAGGTAAACCCGGGCAGGGGCTGTTTCCCAATGTCAAGGAAGCATGCTCAACGGCCGCCTTTTTAAGGGCGCTACGTCATAGAACGCCGACCAGCACTGTTCCAATGTTGACGACACTTGAAATTCGCGCCATTTTCGCATCCTTTGTTTTTGAGAATTCCGAGATTTTTCAAGGATGCATCGCTGAATCCTAGACGAGCCAAAACTACCCACAATCCTTTGCGTTCACACGCTGCACAGGATATTAAAAATGGCAGAGGGAAAGCAGTGCACGTTCAAATGTGAGTGAAGTTATATTAAAGTTTTCAGAAATATGTTGTGCCGTATTGGTTTTTATAGATTCATCATGTTAATGCAAATAATCAAGCTTAAAGACCTGTGCCACTTTTCAAACGTTTTTGATACGTTGCTATATTTTGCATGGAAGTAGCTGGTGTTAAACACCACTGTCACCAATGTCAATTTACTCGCATACAAGATTACATTATTTATGTATATGTATTTATGTTTGTTTTTAATTTTTTTTTTAGGGTCAGCAAATGGAGGCTTTCGTGCACCTTAGGGTGGCGCACAAACATTTGTTTACCGGTGGAAGGGATACTGCCACTATCGGTGAGAAGCTCTTGCGGGATCCAATGTTGTCAAATAAATACACCACCGATCACTTGCAATGTTTGTAATTTGTAAAGAACGTATATAATTGTATTTTATATAATATACTTATGTGTTCAAAGCACTGGTATATCGTAGGTATATATAAATGAATGAATCAGATCAGTTAAATAATATATCCAAATAAATACATGTTTATCACCACTTTCTTTGTCTTTTTCCCCCTGCATAATAGTAATCAACCATACTGTAAATGTGATGCATGAATTAAGTGCTCCGACAATTTCACTTATTTTTATAAAAATTGAATGGATTTTTTTTTAATAAAGACCATTCGATCAACCGCAACACAGCTTTTGTGACTTCCTCAAAGAGGCTCCATGCGAAAAAAAAAACATGACCGCATCCATAACAAACAAAAGTCAAATAAATATCGATCCGCTTGATTGCTGCACTCGAGCTAGCACTCTAGTCTCATCTCCATAAGATGCGACTAGCAAGGACGCGTCCTAGCAAGGCTGCAGCCTTCACATTGGGAAAGAGCCAGGGTTCCACCTCTACAGGTACGGTTGCGTTGGCCCTCGCCCTTGCCGGACCGCTTCCTGCCTCCTTCCACTGAACTCATCGCCACACTAAAGAACTCTCAAATTCCTCTCCGTCCCTGTTACATTTACCGAGGCTCCCACCGTAAATATATGTACAGTTCCACTGCCATAAACACTATTCCATCGCTGTGGTCGGATCGCAGTTCACACATCGGCTCCTGCCTCATCGCATCATCACAACAACAAACGTCATCAGAATGACGCCATCCTATCCACTCTCACCAACTGTCTCACTGACATCCAAAACCTGGATGGACCACAACTTCCTCCAACTCAACGGCAATAAAACTGAAATTATCATCATCGGCCCAAAAACCATCATCCCCACCTCCCAGAATTTCTCAATTTGCATCGATTGTCACTCCCTCCCCCCTGGTCAGAAACCTCGGTATCATCATGGACCTCTCCTTCAAGTCACACATAAACAGCATCAGAAAAACATCATTCTTCCACCTCCGCAGCATTGCACGCCTTCGACCCACCCTTTCATCCTCAGCTGCCGTAACACTAATCCACGTCTTCATGACTTGCAGACTTGACTATTGCAATAGAATTCTGTATGGCCTCCCCTCCACTATTCTTCAAAAATTGCAATATGTACAAAACTCTGCTGCCTGACTACTAACTCCCCCTCCAGAGAACACATTACTCTCATCCTCCGTCAACTTCATTGGCTTCCAATAAAACAATGCATCAATTTCAAGATTCTCCTCACCACCTACAAAGCGCTAAACAACTTTGCACCCTCGTACATAACGGATCTCCTCCATCGCCACTCCCCCACTCTCTGCCTACGCTCCGCTGATGCCAACCTTCTCACCTCCATCACCAAGACCAAGTATTGCACCCTGGGGGACAGAGCCTTCGCCATCGCCGCTCCTACCCTCTGGAACTCCCTCCCTCTGGCCATCCCAAACTCTGTTTATTCAAAAGTCAACTTAAAACCTATCTCTTCAGGACCACCTACAACATTTGACACATCATTCTCCGCCATCTTCCACTCTCTCCCGCTGTCTTATGTGTTGCCTATTGTTGTGGTGTTGTTCATTTTTTCCCTTTTGTTTGAGTATCTGTACTGTCTGTATGTATTCCTTTCTTATTTATAAAGCCTCTTTGAGTATTTAGAAAAGCGCTATAAAAAACTGATGAATTATTATTATTATTATTAATAGAGCCACCCTCCTCTCAGACGCCTGTACAGATGTGATGCGAAGAAACAGATATCCTTGGGATGTTTGAAACAAGTCAGTTTCAGAGGAGTATTATGGTCTGTTTGCCGGTGCTCAGGTGGTGTGCAGGATGTGTACAGCCGTGTGGCGTTCATCAGCGAACCAGGATGGGGGTGGGGGTGTAGGAGGGTGGGGGTTTTTGGATCAATAACTCAATGTGTGGGTTTGTAACAATGGATGAATGGCCAGTAAAGTTTTTTCCTGATCAACGCCAGCTATAAAATGTGTTGCAACGGCCAATAGCATTAGGGCAAAGTTGCATAGTTTCATAGCTCTTGTAAACCGCGGCCACTCGAAGCGCTTCATGTTAGTGGCTCATATTCACTCATTCATACACACACACACACACACCGACGGCGGTATCAACCACTCAACAAATCAGTTGGGGGGATGTTGTTCTTGTTCAGGGACACCTCGACACTGGGACTATGAGAAGCCAGGGTTGGACCCCGAACTCAACCGTCCGAGCTACGGCCACAGTATCATATCACAGGAGAAGAAACAACAGAGGGAGAGGATATGAAAGGAGAAGAGGACATGAGCTGAACGGATGGGAGAGGAGATTAAAAGAGCAGAGAGGAGCAGACAGGAACAGAGAGGAGCTGAGTGGAGAAGACAGGAGAGGAGAGAATGGGAGGAGGGAGGAGATGAAATGAGAGGAGACACAAGAGCGCAGAGGAGAGGAGAGATGTAAGGAGAGGAGCTGACAGGAGCCAGGGCCCCCTAGGCGTAGAAAATCCTCTATCAATTCTTGGCATTTAGCTATGGGCCAACAACAACACATGTGGGTGGTTTCTGTTAATTATGTGTCTGTGATTCTGTGCTTAGCGCTGGTTTCTTTGAGTAAGCAAATGCACTGATCTGTAGTTTGAAAGTTGATGTAAAAAGTGTTCATGTAATAACAGCGTAGTATTTTTTTTTGCTGAATTTCACGGATGCACCTGACCCAAAAGTCATCATTGTTGATCATAATTTTTTCCCAGAGACACATTATTGTGTGGGGGTAGGCTGCTTGTAGGTTGAGAAGTTATGCAGAACCCGTGGGAGAATCAAAATCATATCAATGGTGAGTCAAACACACAAACTGATTACAGAGACGCAGAACAACACACTTCAGCAAATAAGACCTAATGACAGAATAGATAACCTAATGAGTGTGTTTGCTGCATAGTTGACATTTAACCAAATAAAACAATAACCCGCAACAAAATGTATCTGGGCATATTTATATTTGCACAACACGTTTGACAAATAAATTTGCCTTCTGAATATAATCGCGTATTGTGATGGATTCCGTAACAACAGGTAGGGAACAGGGGATGAGGCGGTAGGGAAAGCTAGGGATCATCCCCGCATCATGTGAAGAACACTTATATTCTGGGGACAACTAGGGCACTTCTTCAAAGTGAACAGGCTTCGACGGTTGATTTATGTAATGTGTCTTTGGTAGAGGCCTTCATTGTATGAGATGATTCTAATTCCCACGCCCGATCCACTCTCTACGTGCGGGGAATGCAGCCTCCTCTACACTGCACCGCAGTGTGGCCGTTTCATGCGACCATCATGAGTGGAACCATTGAGCAACACATTAGGATACAATGAAACGTAACATGTGAGCAACAGAATACAGTTTAAGAAGTAACATAATTCTTTGGCAAGTTTGGGCATGTTGGCGTACCCGGTGGTCCCCATAATAACACATCCCCCTAAACAGATCTAAAGTGTTGCGCGCCAATGCGCATAATCAACGGACCCGAGCGGGGATGCGTGGTGTGAAGCATACACATACACACATACACCTAACGTCAAAGCCTACCTTGATGCTCTTGGTGGATTGGCATTTCACTTGATGCGAGACGGAGGCAGTTTGGTTCATCTCGGGACCCTGCAGTCCTCCGGGGAGGAAAACACCCGGGAAAAGTACAGACACGCACGACTCCTCAGGAACACTCCGTTTGCCGTGGACGCATGCAGTCCGTGCCGCTCGTTGTTTTGGGTAGCCTACACGGTCGGATGTGAGGGCGATGCACGGTACCGACTGACCGCCTCGACAGTGTAGCCTACACAGTGTCTTCTAAAGATGAGCGTGTGCTACAAGAGGAGATCTGTGGCGGAGCTGCAGAGGGGGTTTCCTCACTGCGCCTCTGATCTCTGATGTAATGCGCGCTGCGTGGAGGAAAACTGTCATTATATGTTCAATGTTGTGATCAATGAATATATTGCATAAATAATGATTTATGTTTAAATAATTGGACCATACACACCGATTATTGTGTGTGTGTGTGTGTGTGTGTGTGTGTGTGTGTGTGTGTGTGTGTGTGTGTGTGTGTGTGTGTGTGTGTGTGTGTGTGTGTGTGTGTGTGTGTGTGTGTGTGTGTGACAATACATAATAACTAGAACAATAATAATAACTAAAAAATGCATGTCCTGCAGAAAATGCAGTGAGTTTTGTATTGCAAAGTGAGGTTGAAAGTATTTTTTAATAAAGTCACATAGATTAAGACATCAAGAAATGTTAAATGGCTTAAATCACGTGGGGATTTGAAAAAAAGCTCAAAAGTCTAAATGGAGTAAACAATGTAAACATGCACACCATTTACGAAAATGTAAATGGTTGGAAACAAATAAAGTGACAGCTGAATACTTTTTTGCCCCACTGTATGTATGTATGTATGTATGTATGTATGTATGTATGTATGTATGTATGTATGTATGTATGTATGTATGTATGTATGTATGTATGTATGTATGTATGTATGTATGTATGTATGTATGTATGTATGTATGTATGTATGTATGTATGTATGTTTGTACAGCCGGGCAAAAAAGTACTTAGTCAGCCACCAATTGTGCAAGTTCTCCCACTTAAAAAGACGAGGGAGGCCTGTAATTTTCATCATAGGTAAACCTCAGCTATGAGAGACAAAATGAAAAAAAAATCTAGAAAATCACTGTCTGATTTTTTAAGAACTTATTTGCAAATTATGGTGGAAAATAAGTATTTGGTCACCTACAAACCAGCAAGATTTCTGGCTGTCACAGACCTGTAACTTCTTCTTTAAGGCCGCGTTCAGACTGCAGGCAAATCTGATTCAAATCGGATTCCTTCTCATATCCGATTTTTAGGGCTGACTGTCCACACTGTTTTAGCAAGTGTCCAAATCGCATTTGGCTCTGTTCAGACTGGGCCACATTATTGACCCATCTGACAGGTTGCTGTAGCAACGACGTCGGAGCGGAGGCGTCATCCAGCGCGTGTATTGCGTGACGTCATGTAATAGCGACGAGAAAAACAATAACAAACAAGATGGATCAAAGAACGCGAAAGACTTTCATAAATCGACTTATTCCGATACATGCCCTCGAGCTTCGCTTGAACGGACCCATCTCCCCACAGATTAATGAGGCATTTCGTTTCTTCCTCTGTCCAAGGACTGAGGCGGTGGTTTGGCGCATTGGGTCAGGTCTGGCGTCGCGTAGAGTGACGTCACGGACAGTCAAATCCGATCTGAGTGTTTGGAGCTGTTCAGACTGAGACGCATCTGTCCAAATGCGATCTGAAACCACCTCCCGGAGGTGGTTCCGATCCGTTTCGCAAAAATCGGATTTCATGTGACTTGGGACTGTTCAGACTACAAAAGAGTCATCCGGTTCAAATCTGGATGGAATAAATATCGGATTTTGGCTGGCAGTCTGAATGCGGCCTAAGAGGCTCCTCTGTCCTCCACTCGTTACCTGTATTAATGGCACCTGTTTGAACTCCTTATCAGTATAAAAGACACCTGTCCACAACCTCAAACCATCACACTCCAAACTCCACTATGGCCAAGACTAAAGAGCTGTCAAAGGACACCAGAAACACAATTGTAGACCTGCACCAGGCTGGGACGTCTGAATCTGCAATAGGTAAGCAGCTTGGTGTGAAGAAATCAACTGTGTGAGCAATTATTAGGAAATGGAAGACATACAAGACAACTGATAATCTCAGTCGATCTGGGGCGCCACGCAAGATCTCACCCTGTGGGGTCAAAATGATCACAAGAACGGTGAACAAAAATCCCAGAACCACACGGGGGGACCTAGTGAATGACCTCCAGAGAGCTGGGACCAAATTAACAAAGGCTACCATCACTAACACACTACGCCGCCAGGGACTCAAATCCTGCAGTGCATGTCCGGGCCCGTTTGAAGTTTGCTAGAGAGCATTTGGATGATCCAGAACAGGATGAAACCAAAATAGAACTTTTTGGTAAAAACTCAACTCGTCGTGTTTGGAGGAGAAAGAATGCTGAGTTGCATCCAAAAGAACATGCTTTGGGGCTGTTTTTCTGCCAAGGGACCAGGACGTCTGATCCGTGTGACGGAAAGAATGAATGGGGCCATGTATCGTGAGATTTTGTGTGAAAACCTCCTTCCATTAGCAAGGGCACTGAAGATGAAACGTGGGTGGATCTTTCAGCATGACAATGACCCCAAACACACCGCCCGGGCAACGAAGGAGTGGCTTCGTAAGAAGCATTTCAAGGTCCTGGAGTGGCCTGGCCAGTCTCCAGATCTCAACCCCATAGAAAATCTTTGGAGGGAGTTGAAAGCCTGTGTTGTCCAGCGAAGGCCCAAAAACATCACTGCTCTAGAGGATGCATGGGGGAATGGGCCATAATACCAGCAGCAGTGTGTGAAAACCTGGTAAAGACTTACAGAAAACGTTTGACCTCTGTCATTGCCAACAAAGGGCATGTAACAAAGTATTGAGATGACCTTTTGTTATTTACCAAATACTTACTTTCCTCCATAATTTGCAAATAAATTCTTTAAAAATCAGACAATGTGATTTTCTTGATTTTTTTTTTTCATTTTGTCTCTCATAGCTGAGGTATACCTATGATGAATTACAGGCCTCTCTCATCTTTTTAAGTGGGAGAACTTGCACAATTGGTGGTATGTATGTATGTATGTATGTATGTATGTATGTATGTATGTATGTATGTATGTATGTATGTACTGTATATGCATATATGTGTGTATATGCATATGTGTATGTGTATGTGTGTATATATATATATATATATATATATATATAATATAATATATATATATATATATGTATATATATGTATATGTGTGTGTGTGTGTGTGTGTGTGTGTGTGTGTGTGTGTGTGTGTGTGTGTGTGTGTGTATGTGTATATATAGTGTTATATATTTATATTATCCTTAAATTTATGTTGTTTGAATATTTGTATTTCTTAAGTTGAATTTTTTATCTTGTATGTATGTATATGTGTTTATATATTGTATATATAGGTATATATATATATATATATATATATATATATATATATATATATTATATATATATATATATATATATATTATATATATTTTATATTTTATTTTATTTTATGTTCAATATTTGTGTATGTATATCTGGAGTTCGTGACAAAAATAATTTCCCCCTGGGATTAATAAAGTATTTTCAATTCAATTAAATTCTAAAGAGACCTACTTTATGGCCATTCCACCAGCCATTGCTATTTTACCCATTGTTGTTATTCTGATATTGAGACAAATCATGATCACTGTCCTATAGCAGGGCTCCAGACTGCGACCAAAATTTGAGAATGCGCGACTGAATTTTACAGCTGAATTTTACTTTTTTATACATTAAACGTGGAAGGGGTGCGTCAATGAATCCAGAATCTGTAGCAGGCCAATGAGTATGAGAAAGATAGGGTATGGCCACTGTAAGTGGCTAATGTGTGGAGGGGGAGGGTCATAGAGATTATCCAATGCCCTATTGTAACTATGTGTCGTAATTCACTCATTGTCAGGATTTCCACTCATAGACGGCATTACCGTTGCTCCTCTGCTCGGGGCAGTATCCCGTCTAATCTGTGCCATCCACCTACCCTTGCTTACACTGACCTTGAGGTGATGGGAGGACTCTGGAACCGCCAATGGGCGGTCAAGAAGGCAGACTCGATTTCAGCCTATGCGTCCCTCTTGACCCTTCACTTCCTGGCCCTGACAGAGAAATGGATCACTCCAGAGAACTCTGCTAACTCTGCTCATCCGGGCAAGGAGAAGGGACCGGACTGCTCATCTCGCCCATGTGGTCCTACCAGGTCCTTCCGCTAGAACACTTGGCCAGATCTGCGTTCAAAATCCACGCTTTCACTGTCACCATTCCTATCAAGCTCTCCATTGTGGTGATCTACCGTCCTCCAGGTCCCCCCCGTGACTTCTATGACGAGATGGATGCCCTCCTCAGCTGCTTTCCTGAGGATGGCACACCACTCGTTATCCTCGGCGACTTCAACATCCTGCCAGAGAAGTTGCACTCACCTGAACTAACCAACTTTTTCGCCACCTTTGACTTAACACTAACCCCTTCTCCCACAAACAGGGCCGGGAACCTGCTTGACCTAATATTCACTAGGTCCTGCGGCACCTCTGCTCTCTCCGTTACCCCGCTCTCCATGTCTGACCATCACTTTGTTGATTTTTCTCTCCCCTTGAAATCCTCTCCCCCCCTCCTCTCTAGTCCCTGCATTGTCACCACTCGCCGTAACCTCAAATTCCTCTCTCCCTCTACCTTCGCTTCTACTGTTCTGTCTTCACTACCTTCTATCAAACGATTCTCTCATCTACGGATGAATCTTCAGACTCTCTGCTATCCTCTCTCTCCTCCTCCTTGGATTCTCTCTGTCCCTTCCACTCCAGACCAGCGCGGTCCTCGTCCCGCCCTCCTTGGCTGTCCGATCCTCTGCGGGCAGCTGAGAGGAAATGGAAGAGATCAGACTGTCCTAATGATCTATCCCACTATCTTTTCCTTCTTTCTGATTTCACCTCTAGTGTGTCAACAACCAAATCTGCCTTCTACCGGACCAAAATCATCTCCTCCGCCTCAAACCCCAGGAAACTGTTTTCCCTGTTTTCGACCCTCCCTCACCCCCACCTCCTTCCTGCCTCACTGCTGATGACTTTGTTACCTACTTTACCCAGAAAGTGAAGGATATCAGCTCCTCTTTCACCCCTGCCACCATCCTCCCTCCTCCAATCCCCTCCTCCTCCGTCTTTACCCAATTTAGCCCCCTCACCTCTGACGAGGTCAACAGAATAATAACATCTATCCATGCCACCACCTGCCCCCTTGACGCTATCTCCTCCAGGATGTCTCAAGCGACATCCTGCCATTTCTCACCTCACTTATCAACTCCTCCCTCACTTCAGGCATTGTTCCAGCATCTTTCAAGTGCCAGAATAAAGCCTCTCCTCAAAAAACCACTGACATCCAGAACTACAGACCGGTATCTCTTCTTTCCTTCCTCTCTAAAACACTGGAACGTGCCATTGCTAACCAACTGTCCTCCTATCTCTCATCTAACAACCTGCTTGACCCTCACCTGTCAGGCTTCAAGAAGGCACACTCCACTGAGATGGCTCTCCTCGTGGTGACTGAGTCCCTCCGTGCTGCCAGAGCCTCGTCCCCCTCTCATCGGTTCTCATTCTCCTCGACCTGTCCGCAGCATTTGACACGGTGAACCACCAGATCCTCCTTGCCACTCTTGCTGGACTAGGCATCACTGAATCTGCTCTTTCCTGGTTCACATCCTACTTGATGAACTGCACCTATCATGTGTCATGGAATGGCTCCTTGTCAAACCTTGCACGCTTGAAACTGGGGTCCCTCAAGGCTCTGTACTTGGGCCTCTTCTATTCTCCCTCTATACCAGATCTCTGGGCCCTGTAATTGCATCACACAGCTTTTCCTATCACTGCTATGCTGACAACAATCAGCTATTTCTCTCTTTCCCCTCATCTGATAAAGCCCTGATTGCAACACGCATATCGGAATGTCTGGCGGACGTCAGCACCTGGACAACTGTCCATCACCTGAGGCTTAACCTCAACAAAACCAAGCTCCTCCTAATCCCAGGGAAAGATTGCCCACACATGGACTTACTGGTCACCTTTGAGAACATCACCGTATCTCCTTCTCCAACTGCCAGAAACCTTGGTGTGGTATTGGACAATCAGTTATGCTGCACCGCAAACATCACTGCGGTGACCTGATCCTGCAGATTTGCACTTTACAACATCCGCAGAATCCAGCCCTTCCTCACAAGGGAAGCAGCTCAGCTTCTAGACCAATAACTGGTCATCTCCCGCCTCGACTACTGCAACTCACTCCTGGCTGGACTTCCTGCCTCTGCGATTAAACCTTTGCAGCGCATCCAGAATGCAGCAGCGCGCCTCGTGTTCAACCTACCGAAGTTCTCCCATGTGACTCCCCTCTTCCGGGACCTCCACTGGCTCCCTGTAGTAGCTTGCATCAAATTTAAGATGATGGTACTGGCATACAAGGCAGTCGATGGAACTGCCCCTGCCTACCTCCAAGCATTGCTAAAGCCACACACCCCAGCTCGATCCCTCCGCTCAACTAGCTCGGCTGGACGTCTGGTCCCGCCATCGCAAAGAGCTAGCAAAGGTCATTTAGCAAAGTCACAATTTTTCTCGGTTTTGGGACCTCAGTGGTGGAACAAGCTCCCTGCCATTCTCAGGACCGCAGAGTCGCTCACTATCTTCCGAAAAAGACTCAAGACTCACCTTCAGAGTCCACCTCGACTCCGCATAGCCACCCTCCCCCCTCTGGCCACCATTGTACACTGTATTGTATTGTATTGTGTTGTATTGTATTGTATCATAGTACTTAACTGTGTAGCAACTGCAGTAGCTGCTATCATTGATGTAACACGGGGAATTGGTTAGCCTAGCGATTGTTGTACTTGCACTTGGTTCTATGAGCATCCTTTCTGTACCGACAGCGATATTTTGTTGCACTTCTTATGACAAATGTATTTATTGTAAGTCGCTTTGGATAAAAGCGTCTGCTAAATGCCCTAAATGTAAATTATCGAGCGCGGGAAATCGGCGCGGGTCTGTGAGAAGGAGAACGATCTCAACTTGCCACTCGAACAATGAACAAGCAAACAATTGATTCGTTCTTCCGACCTGCGGCACTTGCGGCTAGTAGTGTGCTAGTGCCACATTTTACAGAGTATGATGTTTCAGAGGATCGTGTGGCTAAAAATGGCCGAACCCAAAATTTTAGGGAAGACTGGCTACGAGAATTCAGCTGGTTAAGGTACTGCAAGGAGACAAACTCCATGAACTGCGAATGTTGCAGTCGCTACCCCAGAAATGCGGGGAACACCAAGTTTGCCGACACTGCAGGTACTTCGCAGTTTAAACACAATACGCTAGTTAAGCACAATCTTAGCCTCAAGCATAGAGTATGCCGAGACATGTTAATTAATGAAAAAGCAACGCCACTGCCGGTTGCTTTTAGAAGACAAGAGGCTGTAAATCTTAGCGCAGATGAGGCAGAAATAATTCTGAAATTGAATGAGGCATACTTCGTTGCTAAGGAGGAACTACGCTTCACCAAGTTCAAAAGCCATCTCGACCTTCAAATGAAAAATGGCTTAAAATTTAACAACACATACAACAACAAACAACGATACAGCATGCGCACAATTCGTCGTAGTAATTGCGGACACTCTGAAGGGGAAGACTTACACGAAGATCAAGGATGCTCCGTATATATCAATTATGTTGATGGGGACACCTACGTTTCAACGAAGGAATGCGAAATCATATACGGAAGGAACCTAATCGAAGGGAAACCAAGGAATATTTTGATTAGCCACATCGAATTGAAACATGCACACGCTCAAGGTATGTTTAAATTCAAATTATGTTTGGATCACTAATTTCTGTAGCTGTCTTTACTGTGAATATGTTTGTAGTTTAAATAATCACTTCAGGTAAAGAGCTTTTCACACGAGCAGGCAGAGAGGAGGCGCAGCGTCCTGTCAAACGGCACGACAAGCGGGCGCACTCCCGTGAAACTGACGCTTCCGTGCTCGTCGAACGCATGCACGCACACATGGAAACTGTTTGGATAGATGAGAACTGTTTATCTTTAATTAACTAATATAACCCCTTTTTAATGTTAAGGTGTATATGATGCCACCAAAGAGGCCTTCCAGCAACTAGGGACAGAAACAGGGTTGTTAGAGAAGACAGTCGCCATGGGAGCTGATGGTGCAGCTGTCAATCTCAGGCATAAAGGGGGGGTACTAGCTCTCCTCCAAGCGAGGCAGGGGCTTTTATTGTCCCATTTCATTGCATGCCACATTGGTAAGTTACATGGGAACCTTCAGAATAAAGATAGGGTTGTAGCCTAAACAATGCATTTTTAATTGAAGTTGAGTTCATTGTAATTGTAGACTAGAGCTGGCAATGCTATCTGTGCAAAGGAACATTTCCATGGTGGATCATGTCTACAGTCTCCTCAACATGGTTTGGAAGACATACCACTTCAGCTGCAAGTCTAGGAGAGAACTACGAGCATTTATAGAGGAGTTGGGTGTGCGTGTCAAAGTACCGGGTCGTGTCAGTGGGACACGCTGGCTTCCACATCTGAACCGGGCCCTGCAAACCTTGCTGAAACCTGGAGGAAAGGATGGACATCTGCAGAACCCTGGCCAGTTCACATCAGTATTTTACTACATGGACCATTTGACTGCATCATCCACCAATCCTGATATTGCTGGGAGAACAAAGAAGGTCTGTATTTAATTTAAAAAATATTTAATGTATGGGAGGCATACAAATAACTGTTACCAAATAATATTTGTAGTTAGTGGTCACTAATTGGTTATGTCTTGCAGGTCAAGAAGATGATGGAAGATGGAAGCTTTGTGGGTTTCTGTCACTTCTTGGCTGACTGGTTTGAGGCCATAAGCAAATTGAGCCTTCTTCTCCAAAGAAACGATGTTATTTTGCCTCAGGTAATGTTAACATGTTAAGAATATAGTTGAACCTTATTAAAACAGAGTAGGCTGCAAATAATTTTAATCAAGTTATATGTCGCTTTTCCCCTTTATGTGTTTCACAAGGAAAATGTTTTACAGGCTGTGAACGGGATTGAGAAAATCATTGCAACTATTGAGGCCATGTCAGTGAGATGCAAGCCAGGTGGAAGGCTGGCAGAATTACTGGCAGACATTCAGGCCCAGAGAAGACAACAAGAGGGAGAGCGTGAGCCTTAACCCTGTATACAAGTATCAGGTGAGCAGGTTTTTCTTTTTGTTGTCAATTTTAGCTTTGGAGTTTATTTTAATTGTTTCTTGTCTAAATGTTGAACATTGTGTGAACTCAGGGGATCACCATCACAGGTGAAGCTGCTGGGCTGGGAAAGGAAGGACTGTCCATGGCAAACACACCTAAGATGCAACAAAGCACAGAATTATACTTAAAAAAAATCTGTGAAGATTAGATAAACTATCATTATGACACATTCATCTTTATCTTTCTCTCAACTCTGTCTTTCTATTTCTTGATAGATGAAGAGTCTACATCAGCAACAGCAAAGGCAGTGAAGTCATTCAAGATTCTCAGTCATGATTCCTGAGGCCAGAGCAACGAGATCAGCTGACAGACCAGGGTGCAGAGGAGCTGGATTTCCTGTTAGACCACTTCTCCTCTGTCTTAACAAGGTTAGTGACTATTTTTAAATTATCATAAAGACATAAAAAGTATAACACAAAGCAACATTTCAAACATCTACTTTGATCCTTAACCTATATTGTTTGGTATGTTTTTCCTTTCATTATTTTCAGAAATGGCTGTGATTCCAATCTGGCTAGAGAGGAGTATCAAACCATGAAGACATTCATCTTCAGGAACTACATGGACAAGCCTTACCATGCCTTATGGGAGATGATGGAAACAAAGTTGCCATTCTGCTCTGATTACAAGGTAACCCATTATTATCATATCCTTGTTGATTTAGCAATTATTACTTTTTGATTAAATATAACCTGTGCTAATGATCCATTCTAGAACCTCCTACATCTTCTGCACATCATGCTGGTCCTCCCGGTCTCCTCTGCTGTATGTGAAAGGGGAATTTCTGCTCAGAAGAGGATTAAATCTGATGTCAGGGGGTCCCTATATGTAAACACTGTGGAGGATTTGATTCGAATTAGCATGGAGGGACCTAGTTTACAAGAGTTTGATGCCAAGGAAGCTGTACAAACATGGTTCAGTTGGGGTCTAGGAGGCCACACTACAAGGGCTGGCCTTCCGAGCCTCCGAGTGGAACACCGGAGGATCTGTTCTAAGTGAAGGCACAAGTTGTTCAGGCCTACTTGTTCTAGGGGTATGTTATTGGCCAGTGACCCTAATGTTTACATACATTTGTTAGAAAGGTTACTAAGCACTTTATTTTATTTTGAATCTATATATTGTACTGTATATGTCACTTTGTTGCATTTTCAAAATAAAATGTGCCACTGAATTTGAAACGGCACATTGTAATTTCTGCATCTTTTATCAAAATATTTATTAGTAATAGTGCTTTAATAGTGCTATACAAATAAAGTTGCCTTGCCTTGCCTAATACAGTGAAAATTAGTAGAAATGTGAATATTTGGTTAGTATGTTTATTAACTGTGCCCCTAAAATTTCTGGTTGCGCTCCCAAAAATTTTCAGTCAGGGGCTACAGTTCTCCTAGTGAAAAAAGTTAGTCTGGAGCCCTGAAATATCTGTGTCAAAGATCATGTCAGTGCCATCACAATGACAAGTCCTTGTGTCATTGTGTACGGATAAGTCAAATTGCTTAGTCATGTTAATATAACAGTGTACTCTGGAGGGATGTTCTGATGTAAACTATGGCTAAAGTTTTCAAGACAATTATTGCAAATTGTAAGTTACACCTTAGTGTATGGAAGATTGATTGCAAGAGATTGGACGAGATTCACATTTACGCTTCGACTGTTTGTACTTTAACTTGTTGACAGATCATGTCATTGCTAGAAATATGAATATAGGAAAATCTCCTTAGGGTGAACTGCACATGCATTGCTGTAGGAATTACAGTGCAGTCTTCCTACACCTCCTGACGTTCCTGTCAGTTGGGCCACAAATTCTCATGCAGCCTCACTCCTCTTCCTCTTCTTCTCTCTGGCTGTTGACCCTTTCCAAATCCTTGTCCTTCCATTGTCACAATGTGACATTGTGTTGTGCTCCAGCTATACAGTGAAGACAATAAGTATTTGAACACCCTGCTCTTTTGCAAGTTCTCCCACTTAGAAATCATGGAATCACAGACCTGCGCCGGTTTCCCGCGCTCGATAATTGACATGTCCATGTAGTGGGCCAAAATCCCTCCTGCAGTCTGTGCAAACCTGGTGAAGAACTACAAGAAACGTTTGACCTCTGTAATTGCAAACAAAGGCTACTCTACCAAATATTAACGTTGGTGTTCAAATACTTATTTTCAGCTGTATCACACGAATAAATTGTTAAAAAATCTTTTTAGATTTTCTTTTTAGATTATCTCTCACACAGTGGACGTGCACCTACCATGAAAATTTCAGAGCCCTCCATGATTTCTAAGTGGGAGAACTTTCAAAATAGCAGGGTGTTCAAATACTTATTTTCTTCACTGTATATATACTTGCCAGTTCATGGTTCAGGAGATGCACCTTTGAGCTATTTCAGTAAACTGGTTGATCGTTGGTTGATCTAACACTTCACAGATTTCCCTTCTTTAGATAAAGTCAAGATTCATCTGGTAGCAATTTACCAATTCAGGACGGATTTAGAAAAAAGATTTAATGGAAATGTATAGAAATATGCTTGATATATTATGACAACTTGTTCAACCATTTTGAATGTAAAGACTTATGCAATGAACTAATGCCTAAATGTTGTGGGGGTGAGACTATTCAATAGTTCCCCCCCCCCCCCCCCCCCCCCCGCCGACAAAATCTCACTCTGAGCTCAGTTCAAAACTTGAGAGCCCTGACAATGGAGAACATGTGCTCACCTCATGACACAGTTGGTAAATGTGTCAGGGCTGGCCTTCAGAAAATGACAAATTACCAGGGCGACAGCCTTTGGTGTCGCGGCATTGTGGCCGGGCTTTAAACGTCAGGGTGGGGGAGGCGTGAGTTTTCCCTCCTATTTCATGCCTCCCTTTTTTCCTCTTTTGTTTCCTGCATCTGTCTCTGTGCTCTTATCCCTATTGTGGCCGTGCTGCATTTCTCTCTAAAAGGGTTAGAGTGAGAGTAGCTACAAGTACTTAGGCGTTGAAATTGATTACCAACTCAAATTTGAGATATCTACTATGTCTAAGGTAAAATAATTACAACAGCGGATGTTATTTTTACGTAAGCTTCAATACTTTCAGGTAGACTGTATTATTTTAGAATTGTTTTACTAAAGAGTCCTTCAGAGTGTATTGTCCTTTGGCTTAGTCTGTATTTGGGAACATGCGCTAAAAAGACCAAGATAAATTGCAGCATTTGGTAAAGACAGCGAGCAAAATTAGTGGATGTAGTCAGACGTCAGTCACTCAGCTATGGTCAGATCTTAATGTGAATAAAGTTGAGCAGCTACTTAGTGGTCCTACCATTCCCTTATATAGGAGGTTCTTACTCAGCAATTGTGGCAGCAGAAGGCTGCTGCAAAGGTCAATTAGAACTAAAAGGTTTACCGTGTCATTTGTCCCCTCAGCTATTACTTTTTAATGAATGTAATGAAAGACACAGGTAAAGATAATGAATTTTATTGTTTTTAATTGAATTTGGAATGTTGTTTTAGATGATAAATTGATGATTGAACATGGTTGGACTATCTGCTTTCCTGTATGGTTATAATATGAAATGCAGTTCATTGGTATGCAGTCATGTCACCCTGGAGCGTTTGTATAACGTAGCCCACATGTTCAACTCAAGCGGAGCCCGGGAACTTGGATACAAACCACAGAGGATTTGGGGCTTGATCTCGGCACGTGCCGGATTTGCTAATGGCCCGGGAACACATCCAGGCTTTCAGGTACGCACAGGTCATTAGCTTCTGTGTGACCGTAGCACAGGGGTGGAGTCAGGTTGTGCATTAATAAGAGCTGTGTGTTCTGTCCAGAAGTGTGCCAGTTGTATTCCCTCTTGCATGGCAGTGTTAATATCAACCGCTTGGGATTTTATACTTTCATGGATTAGTCCTTAAATGGATGGATGGGAAGTGTGAAGGGGGTTTGAACAGGCTTATATCCGTGTTTGTTTGAGGCACGTACAGAGACTGAATATGTCAGAGTAGACCTATGGCTATGTGTGCCGTATCTGTTTGCATTTGCTTGTAAAGTGAAGAGTAGCTTCTGTCGTTACGTCTGCGCGCGACAGAACACGCGCGGATGTGCAGACTCACAAACCGTTTTTACCCCCAGGCCTTCAGGCATCTCAACCATTAATAACACTTACCCTGCTGATCACTGTGATGGAAAATCTACATGTTGTTACGTTTTTCTTTATGCACTTAGATTTTGTTTACTATTCCGTGTATGGTCTTGCCACCCTGCTCTCTTTCAGGGTCGTCTAAAATGTAAACCTTTGTGGTTGGTGATGTAATCTGTTCTCAGTATCTTTTTCGTGTTATATTCTATTGGTTTGGGCCTGTTCCACAACCTCCTGGGGGGCGTCGGAAAACAAAGGGTTACATGGCAAAGCCGCAACCCTTTGCGGCTGCTATAGGTATTGTTTGCCTGCCAAGCTGAAAATAATTTCAATGTACAGAATGACCCTTTCTGCACAAATGACAATAAAACACTTTGACACACAATCCTCCTTTATAGACGTGTTTGCGTACCATCCTGCCCTGCGGCGTGTCCCTCAACGACGTCCTGTGTGGCATGCTAGACACGGCATGGTATTGAGTGTGTGTCCTGTCGAGTTAGCCTCTCATCACTATCCAATAAGCAACAGTTCAGCTCACTGTGTGGCACACCGCCAGCAGTAGTAGCCTGAACAGGTGATATTTACCTTTAATTTATTCAGTCCAGCCACCACAGTGACTCATTGTGTGGCTGTAATCATAAAAATGACTGCAGATGATTAATTGCTAAGCAAAGGGGCTATAATCAACAAAGGGGCTAGGGTCGTAACTGGAATCCACCAGTTTAAAGAGTTTTCTCTTCTCATCCAACAAAGAGCAATTGGAGTTTTTACATTAAAGAAGAATAAAAACAGGAATAAAAACGTGTGTGTAATTATTGGTTCCGAAATGACCAATGTACAGTTAGAAATGTTGCTGTTTGTAAGGAGAAACAGCCTTTAATGCTAAACGTTAATGTAAATACTGGCGCAAAACTTTGACTTACATTTAAAGACAAAGTTAAAAAGCCTTTATAGTTTCTGTCCTAAAAATAGAATTGTCTAGGCATTTTCAAGATATTTTTTTGTTTTATTCTTGATATCTTAATTACGTTATGTTTTGTTCAATCAAAGAGAGATCTCATACTCAGAATGGTGTGCAATCTGGGACACACTGCAACTCATTGCCTCAAGTGCAACAAGTCTTTTTTTCATGTAAGAGCGGAAACAAGACCAATATGCGAAAATACTCAAATCTTTCAACACTGGCAGAGCCAGGCGTTGCCCCTCGTTGCCTCCAATCCACAGGAACACTTGGTTGTCTCTCTAGAAAAAAATACATTATCAAGGAGAGAGGAGGAAGTACATCTAATTTTCTTTCCGTTGAATAAACATCTGAACTAACCTAAATTAAAAGGTTTTCATCGTTTTATGCTTTTAATAAGCCTTGGTGTGCATAAAACTAGAAAAAAATGGTTTAAAAAAATAATATAAATAATATAATATTCCACTAAGAATGGCCCTGGAGTATAAAATACTCAAATATTTGCAGAAGTGCAAAGTTTTGGAGAAGATTTAACAGCCCAATAAAAAAAAAAATCAAACCCTGCAGTCAGTTTGCTTATTTTATTATTCATTATCTCGTACTATTATTTACTTTAATTAAGGGAATGATTAATAATTAATTTTGAGTAGCATGCTTTGTTTAAACGTGTGTAAATCTGTGTTTCTCTGGTCTTCAGCGAAAAGATCAGTAGGAGGTGATGAAGACCTCGATAGATCCCCATTACTGGATTTATCCTGGGGCTCAGCCGCTTCATACCAAGGCCCGAGAAGCTTTCAGGTCCCGCTTCCTCAATATATAATCTTTTATACAGCCTTGTTTGAAAATCCATTACACTACTTTCTTGGATTTTGGAAGATAGTAGCTAGCCAAAAGGAGACGCAGTCTATGAAAGCATGCAAGCCTTGAGCGCCTGGTTAAGACAGTTAACGCATGGGAACACAGGCCATTGTTGTACCTCAAGGCTGGTGTGCCTCGAGGTACAACAATGTCTCCTCTATCTGTAAATGCCTTTATTATCTGACCTCTCCAAGCAGTGCTTCAAGCTTCACAGTGCAAGCAGGCTTTCACACCAAAGTGGGGAGAGCAAAAAAGTTCCCGGAGAAATGTTTTTCATGTTTTTTACTGGAAGTAAATGTGATGTTGATCGGACAATCATTTTTTTAACTTTAAATACACCCTCAAAGGAAAGAATATAGACACCAAATAGTGATGGATTGGCCCTCTTGCAATTGGGTGAATGCAAGAAGGGTTGCTCTAGTATGGGCCGCTTTGGCTGGTCTAAATATAAATAAACCGGTATGACGCAGCCTCGCGAGGCTAAAACAAAATAATCAGGGCAGCAAACGACTAAGGGGATGGGGGGGAGGAAAGTGAAATATCAAATAAAAAGCTCTTCTGGCCGAGGGTGAAAATAAGTCAGAGTCAGAACAGGAAGAGAAAAAAGTCGGAGAGAAACAAACAAGTGGAAGGAGCCGAAGAATTACACCTGGACACTGAACTTGTGAAACTGACGATAAAGTAAAATGCATCTCGAAAAGAACCGCTTTGCCCGGGGTGTCTGGTGATTTAGCGGAAACAGCTTCAGATGCACTATGGCTGTGCATTTAATATACGGATTAGGCTTTTGTAAGATGCACTGTAGTTTTGCAGTGCTCTACTGTTACAAGCATGTGTCTGTACAGTGGGTTGTTTTCCTTTGGTGATGACGATATTGAATATGCGCTGTGGCTTTGCAGTGGGCTTTTCATATTCCGATGAAGCTTATGTAATATGCACTGTGGCTCTGCATAGCTCTTTACATATTCTGATGAAGCCTTTGTAATGTGTTATTCACTGTTGCTCTGCGGTGATCTTTTCATATTATTTATTTTGGTGGAGCTGTTGTGTTGTTATGTACTGCGCGTTAAATCCAGCCTATGTAACTGTGATGCACGTGCCTTTAGTATCAAGTCTTGGCTCCTAGTGTTCTGCAAAAAAAGAAAAATCAGTGGGGTTCAGCTTTACCAGATGTATGATCAATAATACAAGACAATCATTTGGACATTTGGATCTCTTCTTAAGTATTAGTATAGTTAGTTATTTTCTTGAACATGTAGGCTTTATTTTCAATGTTGGGAAGTTTTAATTATGGTGAGTTTAGAAAGACAACCCTCTTCCATGCATCATAAAACTTCATCAGCATTTCTTAATTTGTTTTATCTGTAGACTGTGTCAAAGAGTATTAGGGCTCAATGAATGTGTTTTCTGAAATTAGGGATCTACGCCTATTTTTTCTTGTTAGGACTCTTGTATGGTAAATCTTCTCAAATATTATCATTCTAAACCTTTGTTATGATGCTTTAGCATTTCTCATCCAGCATGCTTGTGGGATTTGGGTTGGTTTGAACATTGGACTGGTCTGCACAAATGCCAATTCTGTTTACTGTTCCCCTCCAACTAGGATTATGTTGCTTGGCCTGACAATAGACAATACACACATATATTCGTTATGAATATATTTATAATCAAAGAAAACACAGCAGAAGCAGACACATTTTAGATGACATGGGAAGGGTCTTTAGTCTGATCAAAGCACTTATTAGTAAAAAAAAAATAATAGCGCTTTTCTAAACCTGGTAGTGAAATTCATGCAGTGCAGCTGCTAAATGGATGAATGGTTCAATGAATGTAATCTATTACCAGCCTCAGTGGATAAAGTAACATTCAGCCTTGCCAAAAAGATTTAATTAAAGATTCTAATAGTCCTTTTGTGTGCATGTTCACGTGCATTGCCTTTGGCGCGCGCCAATTGCTTGGTAATATCGGAGTCAAAGTGAGCTTGGTTTACCTCTGCAGGACAACGTGAGCTTGTTGAGCATTTTAGATTCTATCCCTGCGCCACAGTATTGACCATTAAAATAGAGTGATAAATACAGACTGTGATCAGGTGCCTTAGTGCCTCGGATTTTAAGCCAAAGGATTTGCATCCTTGTTGAGGTTGCTCATTATGTAGCATCTCTGGCCATGCAGATAATAATTATAATAATAAACACAGCAACCCTTTCATCAAACTTCAAACATAAATACTGGCTTTGATCAGTCCCCCCACCGATCACACACACACTTGTTTTTGTCTCAAGGGTGCTTTGTGGACAACTGTGTGGTATTTATAATGAATTCCAGCAGGTCTTCAAGGCTGTCTTGTACCTCTTTTCTATACCAAGGTGACCGCTGACCTTAACCTCTTCTTTTACCAGGAAGTAGTGATGGCGACAGAAGCCTCGCCGGTCCTTTCAACCTTCATTTCAGGGGTCAGTGTCTTTGTGAATTGTCCCCCCTAATGCACAAACACACCCCAACAGAACCCAGATGAGATTGTCCGAGGATTATTATCCAAAAGCTCTACTTGGCTTTCGATTGGGTGTCGGCTGTGTGTGAAATGTGGTGCGGAGGAACTACATTACCTGTCAGGGAGAGGGCTGTTGCTTGTTGTTGTCACGGTGCCAACAGCGTGACGGAAGACATTCATGTGGGCTTTGACAACGTAGCACCTGTGTCTGGGCCCGACATCAGACTTTACACGACACAACAGAGAAGGAGCATGAATGTTAGAGGGTAGAGAAGCCAACGCTCTGTGAGCGTTCCATCAACACGCTCAGCACTATTAGAGCAAACAGAGGTATGTTTGGTAACTTTTGTAAAATAAAATATTTTAAAAAAAAAAGTAGAGTGAGCTGTGAGCTGTCATTTAAGCCAATGGAGGCTACAGGGTTAGGGTAGGCTATAATTGATGTATTATGTTTTCATGAAAATGTCGTTTAGGTTGGACACAAGGTATAAAGGAGTGAGGACATGGGAGACAGAGAGGACATCGGAGAGGTTACAAATACTTTGTAAATGGCGGGATATCTATGAAGTTCAGTTTTGAGTTTACTGGATACAGAAGAGATTATTATTTTATTGTATTGGATTTATTAGTTAACCTTATCAATAGCTCAGTCTATTTTGTAAACATACAAATAGGTTTCAATATTGTGTACTATTATTGAATACCAACTGTACTATCTCTGTTGTGTTCATGGTGATTTCAATGGCATAACTTTTGTAGTGACTTAATTACCGATGCTTAATAAGAGTTACAGCAATATATTTCCTATAATCCAATCTAATCGTTAAGGCGTGACAGAATTTCCTCGGCCCTCAAAGGCATTCGTAATTTCTCATGCGGCCCCAAATGAAAATTGATCACCCGTGACGCACCAACCGAAGAGACAATACAGTCACAGTTTTAACTGAATGCTTTATATACCATAATTGCATTACATACATTATTTGAGACACCAGCTAAAGATCTTATGTACAGCTTGAACAGATTTCTAGGAAGAACCGGTCAGGGCGCCTACAGAGGCTGTTCATGTCTTTGAATGATTACATGTTGAAGGAGTTGATTGGTTGACAGATCGAACGATTGGTCGACTTGTATTACGCCCATGCTACCACTTTTATTTCTAATCATATTTTGCCATTTCAAGACTTCTTAAGCCATCTTCTGTCAACAAAGGTCCCACTTCCCTTCTGTGCAGCTCTCTGTCCCCAAACCTAACACTGATGGCGTGTAGCGCCACCCAAAGGCTTTGACACAGGACTCCCCTGCTAGTTACCCCATAGGCCCTCTTATCATTGCAGCATTTAAAAAAGCCAATAATCCTCACTACCAGGGTCAGGGCGGTTCATTTAGAGTCAATCAGCTTCCATTGTTACAGTACTCCCCTACACACCCTCCGCTTTGGAGAGCCATAATTTGCCAATGCAGTGCAGAGCCCTTCCGCCGCTTCCAGGTTTGCTCTCCGGATAATAGATTAGCACTTAAAAGCTTGTGCCGCGAATGTTGGAAGTTTGAGGGAAAGATTGGCAATCATGTTTGGCAATTAGTAAGCAATCCAGCAAGGGTCCCCTGGCAATGATGCAATCTGAAAAACATCAATACACACACAAATACAATGAGTGGGTGTGCAATATAGAATATAGCCTTTGAAACATTTGTATTATGATGAGATACTTTATTTAAATTGTAGAAAATTACACTCCTTCATATCTCAGAATAGCATGGAATGGAATAGAATAGACATTCTTCGGGTTATGGAATGAAAGACGGACTGGATTATCTTTTTCTTTTTTTTTCCTTTCTGTGCGTGTCAAACTACACGCTACACATAAAGGCTCCAGAACTGATGTGCACGCCCCCCCCAACACCATTGAAAGCCAGATGCATTGTAGATGGGCAGGGACGGCGGGTATCAATAGGCTAGTGGGGCTAAGCCCTCCCTATCTTTAACAATAAACATTATTAAATTAATGAAAATATTAAAATATAATAATTACTAAAACTTAGAATTGGTTGATTTTGGTGCAACGGAGAAGCAAAAGCACCAAATAATAACAAAAACTCAGGAGATACATAAATAGATATGTTGTATGGGCTTAGAAAAGTCAGCCCAGACGATCTGTCTGTGCTGATTTTTCTAAGCCCAAATTTAAGAAAATCAGCATCCAATCGGTGTCATCACATCGTGATTGACAGGTGATTTAGAGACCATTTGGGCTAAATTAATATAGCCCAGACCAACAGTGACAGTGACTCTCATTGGTGACGGTCACTGTTGGAGGCAGGAGAAAAAAGTGAAAAAAAACCTGACCACAATGGCGAGCGCTAATTTACCTAACGAAGTGGACTATCTACGGACTCATCCGTTTTCGTTGATGTCTTTAGAAGAAAAAAAGAAATGAAGAAACTGGGGCCACAACATCGGCCAAACGATGTTCAGATAAAAAGACAAAAAGGACACGCGACAAAATCGTTCATTTTGCACCTCTTGGTTCAAAAGGAAAGACTGGCTAACGGCTAGCTTAGCTAGGAGCGGTCTCTTCCGTTTCCCTTGCGTGCTGTTCGGAGGAGACACAGCTTGGACCCAACAAGGGGTTGTGGATTTAAAACATGTGTCCTGTAAAATAAAGAAACATGAATGCAGTGCAGCTCACATTGGAAACTGTGTGAAGCTTTCAATGTAAGGCAAAGTAAATATTGCCTGTCAGATGGATGACCACCGCATCTCTCGTACAGAGACACAGTGAACAGGTGAAGAAAAACAGACATTTTTTCAATGTCGGTGATAAAAACAGTGCAGTTGGCAGTCGTTAGGCCTACAGTGCAAACACATTTTTGTGTGTGTGTGTGTGTGTGCGTGAGAAACTTTTGCCATCAGAACATGTTTGTAGCCTGCTTATCTAATTGTTTATAGAGCATTATTAATTGCTGTAACTTGGTGCTGTATCTCTGGACTGTACCTCGGATGTGATTTTGGAAAATCATTTTGTTTCTCCATTGCCTGCTGTCTCCCTGCATTCTATTTGTTGTGATTCGAGGTCTGATATTGAATTTATTCGGGCCATGACGCTCACTTCATGTTTGTGATAAAAACAGTGCAGTTGGCAGTCGTTACAGTGCGAACACGTCTAATGTAGTCTCTCTCTCTGTCTCTCTCTGTCCCCCACCTTCCCGTGAGGATGGACGCTGGGCTTACAGCGGCCCTCACAACCCCACAACACCACCCCACCCCCTTTCAAGTGTATATTATAGATAGTTCTCTGCAAGCCTATGGTGGCATCATGCCTTCAGTGTATCTTGAACAACCACACATTTGTTGCACATATTATAGTGATATTTTATCGTATTTGTCTAAATGCATACTTGACTGTAGATAGATTTATGAGTGAAGTTACCAACACAATAAATTGGCCGTAACACACTCACCCCTTTTAGAATCTCTCTCTCTCTCTCTCTCTCTCTCTCTCTCTCTCTCTCTCTCTCTCTTCTCTCTCTCTCTCTCTCTCTCTCTCTCTCTCTCTCCTCTCTCTCTTCTCTCTCTCTCTCTCTCTCTCTCTCTCTCTCTCTCTCTCTCTCTCTCTCTCTCTCTCAAACACACAGAGAGAGAATGTTAACTTGTGTATAATTCCCAATTATTATTGATGTATTTGCACTTTTAATCTTGCTGAATTCTACAAGGCAAATAAATTAAGTTAAAAAAACTTAGCTCCATTCGTCTTTGTAAGGAAATGCTTTTTTTTGTCTTTATTATTTTGTCAGAATGCTTCATTTGTATGTGAAAATCACAAAAAAATCTTCGGGGGGAGGCTGCCCCCAGACCCCCCTACAGGGGTTTGGTTTTCAAACTTTCAGCACCCCCTACAACAAAATTCACCAGCCGCCACTGTAGATGGGTGTTGAGGGCACAGCAAGACCCTGATTGAAATCCACCAACTATGGGCGGATATCTGAAGGCAAAGATAGCCAGAAAAGAAAATATGGGGGGACCTCAAGGAAATTACAGACATAACAAAAGGCGGCTCAGTATTCCTGAGGCACGGAGATAATGGCATAAGAGAGGTGCAGGTACTCTGCAGCATTAGAGGAGGGAAAATGAGCTGCTTGGATATACAAGATGAAAGACTACGCCTGGGGAAAGGAGCGACCTGCTGCTCCAAATTATGATTTTCTTTTCGTCTTAGTTTGTATTATTTTGCTTTATTCTTTCCCCGGGTAGTAATCTCAAGCTCACATTATGGCCTTGTGAAGGTTCCCTAAACTTTCACATCCCTTGTTCTTACACCCCACCCCCTCCCCTACTTTTAAGTTTTGTATCTATTAGAAAACATCAATCATTAGCCACTGAAGGATATGCATATTAATAAAAAAAATAAACAACATGAACAGGGAAGCCTGAATCAATGGTGTGTGCAATGAGAATGCGGTGTGAACCCAACAAAGAGGATCACCCAAGAAAATACGGTGTGAAAATACAGTGTGACCGGATGTGGTCCTCAACCGTGTGAGGAGGACCACATCCATAATGGACATGAGACGCTCCAGAAGGGACCAGCATCAGCGATGCATCTCCCTGGAGTGTGGACCAAGTGTCTAGAACTGCCATGAAGCGTGGACCTATAGTGTCTAGAGCGTGGACCTAGTGCCTAGAGCGTGGACCTAGTGCCTAGAGCGTGGACCTAGTGCCTAGAGCGTGGACCTAGTGCCTAGAGCGTGGACCTAGTGCCTAGAGCGTGGACCTAGTGCCTAGAGCTTGGACCTAGTGTCTAGAGCATGGACCTAGTGTCTAGAGCGCGGACCTAGTGCCTAGAGCGTGGACCTAGTGTCTAGAGCGTGGACCTAGTGCCTAGAGCGTGGACCTAGTGTCTAGCAACACCACGCAAAGTAGCCTTTGTGTTTGTGGCTTCTACGACCCCGAGCTTCATCAGCACCATATGACTCGGTAACTCATTGAGTACCCAAGGTATTATTTTGTTATATTTGCCGGCTATAGGATTTAGAGGTAAAGGGTTTTGGAATACTGTTTCATTTAATCTGTGTACTATTGGGTGTGGTGGTCAATGACCAATACTCGTATTTGAAATGTTACTATGTTTTGCTAATTGATATTGTTGTACCAATGTAACTATAGTTTTCCAAGTAAATAGTTAAATGGATCTGCATTGTGTTGGCATGGTTTATTAGGCTTAATGCATAGCCATAGCTAATAGGCAAAAGATAACAGTTTAGTACATTGGTGATTGAAATATAGTAATTTAAGTTTAAAGCAAATTATTTGGATTGTCATTGAGTCATTATAATATTGATACTTAGTTAGTATTGCATACAGAGAAAGACAAAGTAAACACAAACAATAATAGTTAGAGATAACATTTTATTTAAAGAATTCAGGTTAGCCACCCCTATTATTTGCTTAAAACAGCAAAGGAGCGCTACATTTATTTAAATAATTATATTGTGTATCAAATCATGATGTTAAAGTCAACATACCAATTAGTTTCCTCTTAATTATTAAGAAGGTATTGACAATCAACAGTGTTATATACTTTTAATACAGTCATGCCTTTCCTCCCGCATTAACAACAAGTGTCCTTGCATGGGGGACAGGGAAGTGGGAGGGCCTCTGGCCAGCCGGATAAACAACTAGGAATAAAGGTAGCCGGGCCCATCCTTGGGGGTGTTGGGCACCAGATGAGTCTGGGTTCAGAGGTTGAGGGGTGGGGGTCCTACCCAATCTGCTCTCTCCCTGAGGAGAGGAAATCACCGGGGAATGGAGTGGGCCCCACGAAAGGGAGAGAGAGAGAGAGAGAGAGGGGCAGGGAGTGTTGGAGGGAGACAGATAAAGAGAGATGACCCAGAGAGCTATGGGGCAAGAGAGAGAGATATAGGGAGAGATAAAGTGATGGGGAGAGAGAGTTTGAGGAAGAGAGAGTTGAGCGGAGAGAGATATAGGTGAGATAGAGAGGTATGGCTCGCGAGGAAGAGAGAGTGTGATAGAGAGACATAGACTGTGAGGAAAAAGAGTTAAGGAAGACCCCTGCTGAACAAAAAAATTTTACTGCTTGGGAGAGGGCCCCAGGCACTGCCACCTCGGGAACCCCTTCCATCTTCAGATAAATAATCCATAGTGCAATCAATCCTGTTACGCAGATCTGATCAGGCGCCGATCCTATATCGACTCTCTGTGGAAAGGACTGACGACGTCAACCCCCGGAACTCTGAAACATTTTGACAAAATCTTATAAATGAACGACAGCAAAGATAAGTCACGTACATTCTGGTGTTAATATATTTACTCTTTAGACCACACAATATAAATGATCATTACATCATTGGATTACACTTTGGATTACACAACTTTGTTTTACAAGATGTTATTTTCTGCGGCGGGGGGGCCTCAATCTAAACAATCACAAAAGTCCTAGCTTGAGGACGTCGTAGCATAGTAGCATGGGATCAAGGGAGTTGTCGTCATTTCGGTGAAAATCTTTCATAACTATGTTCACGGAAGTGGTAACGTATGAAAGTTTTATTCACCTTACATTTGACCACGTCATGTAATGTGGCAACCATAGAATATAATGCCTTTATTGTCATTGTCTTTTAGAGTACAACGAAATTAGAGAGGTACTCCAGTAAGGTGTCTTATTAATAATAAAAACCTCATTCCACCCTTCATTCATTGCAAACTTTCACACAATACACACACCCATACACAAAGATGTACTGTATATCATAAGCTACATCTTTCATGGCAGCCCCACTCTTATCATTCCTGTAAGCGTCCATAAACATAAAACGCCCATTCTCACTTTAAGGGATAATAATAAATAATGTAAAGTGCTGAGTGTCAGTGCAAACCGCATCATTAAAAAAGTTTGATATATTGTAAGTGATGTCAATGTTGTATATATTGTTGTTTGACTTATCTGTTACAGTGAAGAAAATAAGTATTTGAACACCCTGCTATTTTGCAAGTTTTCCCACTTAGAAATCATGGAGGGGTCTGAAATTTTCATGGTAGGTGCATGTCCACTGTGTGAGAGATAATCTAAAAAGAAAAATCCAGAAATCACAATCTATGATTTTTTAACAATTTATTCGTGTGATACAGCTGAAAATAAGTATTTGAACACCAACATTAATATTTGGTAGAGTAGCCTTTGTTTGCAATTACAGAGGTCAAACGTTTCCTGTAGTTCTTCACCAGGTTTGCCCACTCCTCCACACAGATCTTCTCTAGATCAGTCAAAATCTCACAATACATGGCTGCAGTCATCCTCTCCTTAATACAATACAGTCGTCCTGTCCCATGAGCAGAAAAACACCCCCAAAGCATGATGCTACCACCCCCATGCTTCACAGTAGGGATGGTGTTCTTGGGATGGTACGCATCATTCTTCTTCCTCCAAACACGCTTAGTGGAATTATGACCAAAAAGGTCCATTTTGGTCTCATCTGACCACAAAACTTTCTCCCATGACTCCTCTGGATCATCCAAATGGTCATTGGCAAACTTAAGACGGGCCTTAACATGTGCTGGTTTAAGCAGGGGAACCTTCCGTGCCTTGCATGATTTCAAACCATGACGTCTTAGTGTATTACCAACAGTGACCATGGAAACGGTGGTCCCAGCTCTTTTCAGGTCATTGACCAAGTCCTGCCGTGTAGTTCTGGGCTGATTCCTCACCTTTCTTAGCATTATTGAGACCCCACAAGGTGATATCTTGCATGGGGCTCCACTCCGATTGAGATTGACCGTCATGTTTAGCTTCTTCCATTTTCTAATGATGCAAATGCCAATGCAATTTGCAATTCAATAAGTCATTACATTATGCAATTGACAATTCATAATGCAATTTAATAATGTCATTGATAAATACATTCTTCAAAGTGTATATTAATATGCAAAGTGACAATGAAATCCTCCATAAAATTTGCAGCAGTTATAACAATATAAATAAAACAAACAGACATTTTGTCATTCCTTTATTCAAATTGAAAAGCTATAGCGTCCTCGTGATTGCATTGCAACGTTTTGCAAAACGTATCAGCCAATCGCGTCTGGGCGGGAACTACGTCACTTCCTCGTCAGACCAGCTGATCATCCACGACTAGTACTTGAGTACTTGGCACTTTATTTTCTATGCCTAGCATTGTGTCAGGTTTGATGTATATAGTAATAACGTGAAAATGGTGGAAAAAAGGCGGTCGCGGGGCTGCTGCGGGAGGCCGCTGCAGCTCTAGAGAAGCAGCGGGATGCACGAAAAAGCGACCAACATGCCTGCACCGGATCGCACCGGATAAGGGCGCGCAAACCGGTGTTTCAGTTCAACTAGGGACCGTGTGTTCTAAGTCGTATAGGCTTCGCCTTTTAAGGCTATCGCTATTGGGTTATCCCTAGGCGTGAGCCGTAAGCACTGAAAATTTTTGTAATTCCCGCCACCAACAGCGTGGCCTCAATCACGTCCGCGGGCCACCCATATATTTCGGGCGCCGGCGGACGATCTGCTCCCCATTTTCTCAGGAGCGATCCTAGCATACTGATTATACCATGGACTCCGAGACGATCCGCATCTGCAGGTCTTGTAACACCGGTTTACATCCTGCCGAAGACGGCCACGAAGTGTGCGAGGGTTGCCTTGCGGCCATGAACATGCCCTCTTGGCGCTCTCGCCACTGTGCTTTGTGTTCAGCATTGTAAGGCGCTGTCGGCGGAAATACCGACAGCGCCGAGCCGACACTTGCCGCCGCCGTCGCGAAGGTGCCAACGACTTCTCCATACCGCTCGACGATGCCCTCCATCCCTTGCGGGCGCGGAGTCGGACGACTCCGACCGCGGCGAGGAGGGTGTGTCTTCCCGGCTTCCCTCCTCCGAATGGAGGGGCCGGAGCCCGGGCAGCAGCAACTGTGCCCGTCTCTGTCCACCACCTCACTTCCTAGTTGGTTGGAGCTTTTGGTGGCAGAGCTTCCAGGGCATTATCGCCAGGGTAGCCGCAAACCTTGGCCTTGCGCGGTTGCCTATGGCCTCAAGGCCCCCAACGCCCGGGACCAGCTGCATGGAATCTGGGGGCTCGAGGCCGCGACACGCCCTGGCCCGTATCGAACCCGATCTGGCCGATGTTTCCCGCCATCAGACCGTTACTTTAGTGGGGCTGCGGCGGAGCCGGAGCTCGGAGCTCCGGTGAGACCTTCATTCAGTCACGAAGACGGAGGGCCTGAACAGGACCGGGTTACAGGGCGGTACCGCCGCTGGACCCCGCTCTGTGCGCTGTCTTTGGGGTTGAAGCCGGGGCGCTCGGCGGGCCGCCGCCCCACTACCCAAAGACCGGCTGACGCCAAGCTCACAGACAGGGCGCATCAATGCATGATGCAAGCAGATGGCGGTTGTGAACAACATCGCCCTGCTAGCGCATGACATCTCCACCATGGCGGCTGACCCTCATCGTCTGGCTGAAACGGGCGTCGACGTGTGCGAAAGCTGCCGGTGTCATCCTCTGCCTCTGTTCCACCGGTGCGGTTAAACAGCGGCCCGGACGGCGGCATGGCAGCACCTGATTCAGCGGAAACCTTGTGGCTGCAACAGGACCCCGGGCCATCCCTGAGCCGGTGAGGCGTCAGCTGCTAGAGTGCCCCATCAGCCGGACGGGCTGGTTCGGCCCCGCCTGGTCGTCCATGCATGGACGAGATGCAGGCTGCTTCGGAGGAGGCAGAGAAGTTTCGGAGACACGTCTCCCGCCCTCCGCCTCCACCCCGACAGCAGCGCCCCGCCCCGGGTTCGTCGCCGCCGTGGGCCCCCGACAGCCACCGTTGCGGCCGCCGCCGGCAGCTCCTCCTGGCCCCCGGCTCACAAGCCCCGCCCGCCCCCGTCGTGGGCCTGTGGCGAGCCGGCCAGCAGGGCCCGCGGCGCAGCGGCCATGGGGCAATGCCCCTCCCCCACAAGCGCCGGCGAAGGCCATGATGGGGCGAGGGAGACGCGTGTGACGGCGAGAAAACAACGGCTCTTTTAAGAGCCACCCATCTTTTTAAAGACGGCTGTTTTCTCCCCACATCCAGGTTAACGCCGGAGCCTGTCGGCTTCGGCCATAACTGTTTTCGCGGCGCATCTCCCATTCGTATAGGCAGGCCGTCAATAAACCTATTATTGATCGTGCCAGGCCCATTGCTCTTGAAAGGCAAACTCGCCCGGCTAATCAGCCCCCGCCCGCCTCCATCGCAGGCCGCGGCCAGCGGCCAACAAAGGCCTTGGCAGCGGGCTCCATGGGGCGATGCCCGCGCCACAAGCGCCCGGCTATTACGGGGCGAGGAGAAGCGTGTGACAGCCGGGGAAACGTCTTCTTTTCTAAAGACGGCTGTTTTTCTCCACACCCCCAGTTAACGCCAGAGCCTACCGGTTCGGGCCGTAACTGTTTCACACACGCATCTCCCACCACAGATAGCAGGCGTCAATAAACCTCAATTTATTGATCGAGCCAGCCCTTCATACCTTACAAAGCCAGCCTCGCCCCGGCTTCCCCATTCCCGCCCGCCCTCCGTCGCAGGCGGCGCGAGCGGCGGCGAAGGCCTCGGCAGCGGGCTCATGGGGCCGATGCCCCGCCCCACAAGCGGGCCCGCTATTACGGGGCGAGGAGAAACGCGTGTGACAGCGGAAAACACCTCTTTACTAAAGACAGCTGTTTCCCCCACACCCCAGTTTAACGCCAGAGCCTTCCGGTTTCCAGCGTAAAGCTGTTTCACACGCATCTCCACCACTTATAGGCAGGCCGTCAATAAACCTCGTATTATTGATCGAGCCAGCCTACATTACTTTCCCCTCACCACATCATGGCCTGCATGACATGTGGCCGGGGCGGCCGCTGAAACGAGGCTCTCTGTCTACGAATGACACAGCAGGTGTTCACAAGTAGTCGCAGTTTGCTACCCAGCCGCAGTGTTATTCCTCCTCGCGTCCCACGCTCGGAGAGAGAGGGAGCTACACTATTATCCACAAGCTGGAGCAGGCAGGGCATGCCTCTGCTAAATGACACAACACACCCAGCCCTTTCGTGGGCAAAGCTTCCCCATGGGCTGCGAGGAGGGATCCTCCCCTCGCCAGCCGCGGCAGGCGGCTCAAAGCGTGGCTCGTTCCCATGACAGCCGCATCGAAACAAGAGGCTTGCACGGCCGTTTCGGAGCATTAACTCGGAATGGCTGAACACATGCAGCCTGGCCAAATGAAGGACAGGCTGATCAGCAAGGGGTCACACCCTGCAGTTTCACCTCCGTATCCGCCGCGATTTCAACGGGATTGTGGAACAACGCTGTCATCCAAAGGATCAACAGCTGTCACTTTTTGCGCGGAGCTACAGCAGCTTCTAGCGGAAAAAGTGATTTCCGCAGTCCCGCAGGGAGAGGAAATGCAGGGAATTTTATTCCCGTTATTTCCTGGTACCCAAGAAAAACAGGAGGGCTGAGGACCGATTCCTCGATCTAGCCCTATTTCAAACAAATGCATCGCGGAGAGGCCGTTTCACATGTTAACAATCAGACGAGTGTTACAGTGTGTAAAACCGGGGCGACTGGTCACATCAAATAGATTTGAAGGACGCCTACTTCCACGTTCCACAGTGATCCCCAAACACAGGGAAATTTCCTGCGTTTCTCATTCCAAGGGTCACACTACCAGTACAACCGTCTCCCGTTCGGCTATTCCCTAGCCCCACGAACGGTTCTCCAAGTGCGTGGAGACGGCTCTCCAGAAACCGCTGCACCAACAGGAATTGAGAGTTACTGTATCTACTTGGACGTATCTTGCTTTGATTGGCTCCACTCCAAGGAGGAAGCGGCATTCAAAAACAAACAAGACTGGTAATTTCACCTGTCGAATTTTTAGGCTTCGCCATAAACTGGAAAGAAAAGCTCCCCCCTCCCCTCACAGAGTGTGATTGTATTTGGGGGTTAGAGCTGGATCAGCTGTAATGAGAGCACGGCTCTCACAGCAGAGGATGGAGACGTTGTGGTCTCTCCTCCGCCGTTGTTCCCCGGGCAGCGTCGTCCGTGACAGCCCCCTGTCATTGAGGCTGTGGGCATGTATGTCTGTCCGCCTCACACGGGTGGTGCCACTTGGGCTGCTTCAATGAGGCGGCTGCGAGATGGTTTTTCTCGCCTGCGGCATCGACCCGGTGCGTCAACGGCCGGCGCAGAGTCAGTGACCATTTCCCCTATCCAGTGGGCCCCGATTGACCCACTGGGGCGATCCCCGAACTCTCGCGAGAGGGGGTGCCGTGGCAAGAGGCAACGTCAAACACATCTCAGTGTTTCACGGAGATGCTTCTCTGTCGGGCGGGGAGGAACATGCGAGTTTTCACGTAGTGGCGGCGTTTGGGCCGCCCCCCGTTTGGACCATGCATATAACGCATTGGAGCTCCTCACTGTGTTGAAGGTGGTCCAAACACTTGCCCCAATGTGACGATATCAACACGTAATGGATTTCGCCACGGACAAACCAAGGCCGACAGCACATACATTAAATCGCCAAGGGGCGTGCCCGCTCGGCACAGCTGCTGAGCATAGCGGAGGACAGCTGTTATGCTGGGCCGCACGCAACACTTGCTCTCCATCAGAGCAGCGTACATTCCCCGGTGTCTTGACAGAGGGGCCGAACATGATGGTCGAGGGGGGTCCCCAACCAGGATGCTGGACTCTGCCACCACGATCTGATTAATCAGACGTATGGAGCGGTTCTGGGAAGCGGAGGTCGGACCTATTCGCTACGCGGAGACACACATTGCGAGCTGTGGTTCTCTCTCAGCGCGCAAGGACAAATCCCCGCTCGGGGTGGTATGCGTTCGGCTCACAGACCGTGGCCGAACACACTTCCTGTTACGTTTTCCCACCCGTTCCCCTGATTCCCCAAGTTTTGGACCGCGTCCAAGAGGAGCGGCTGTGTATGATTTTCTCATGGCACCGCAACGCCACGAGTGCACCGTTGGTTTCCCCTGCTCCAGCGTCTGCTCTCGGGCCCGCCGAAGGTACTCCCTTGCGGCGAGACGCTCTCTACAGCCAGGGGGAAGCAAATCATTAAGATTACCCCAGAGATCGGCCAGCGCTTGTGGGGCCTGCCGCTTAACGCGAGCGCCATAGAGGGTCTCGGCCTCTTCCCAGCGAGGTCGTACGGACATCCAGGGTGCCAGAGCTGACTCCACCAGAGCGTGTTACTCGGCTAAAATGGCGGCTTTCCAGAGATGGTGCCACGAGAGGAGGTGGTTGATCCCATCTTCCTTGCCCATGCCGCAGTGCCTCTCTTTCCTCCAGTCACTTATGGAAAGAGGGCTGGCTTTTAGCACGATTTAAACGTACGCGGCTGCTGTTTCATTATGCCACGAAGGTTTCCGGGGATAAACTGATTTTTTAGTCACCCCTTAATGAAGCGCTTTCCTAAAATGGTCGTGAGGAGAGAGCGACCTTGTTGACGCGCTCTCTCACTCCACAATGGGATTTAACACTTGGTGCTGCGCGCACTGCGTTAAAGCCCCATTTGAGCCTCTTGACCAGGTGCCCCTCAAGTTTGTGTCAGCAAGAACAGCTTTGCTGCTGGCCCTTGAACGTCAGCTAAGAGAGTGAGGCGACCTCGTCTGCACTCTCTGTAGCCCCTTCTTGTCTTAGATACAAGGGGACGGGCAGTTTTCGGCCATTATTACGCCCGAATTCGGTTTTATCCAAAGAGTATTACTAGCTCGTCAGATCGACGGTAATAACACTCAAATGGTTTCATCTCTCCCTCCTCATCACTGAGGAGGAGGCGATCAGCCCATCTTCTTTCATTTGTGCCCCTGTAGCGCGCGCTGGCCTGTTATGTGAACGCACGGCGCTCTGGCGCAAATCTCAACAGTTATTGCTGCATTTACAGAGGACCATTCCCAAGGCCTTCCCCTGACGAAACAACGGCTGTCACATTGGCTGTTGCGATGCTATCACACAGGCTTATGTGTTCAGCGGGGGTTGAGGCCGCCTGAGAATATCAGGGCTCACTCGACCAGAGGTAATATCGTCCTCTGGTCGCTCTGCAAAAGAGGGATGCCGATGGAGGATATCTGCACAGCCAGCCTCCTGGCTTCCCTGCCTCTTTTTTTATTAGGTTTTTACCTAAGAGACATGTCGCGCCTCTCTATGACGCACTCAGTTCTGCGGTGCATTGTCGGAGTGAGTGTGATTGGTTGTGGACTATTTCCCCTCGCATATTAAAACAAATGTGATGTGAGTCGAATGTTCATGCTGAGGAGCCTTTGTTTGTTCTTATCCGACACATTAGAGCTGCTCGTTGATGACATTGCCGTTATACGCATTTGACATGTTATGCTATGTCTGACGCATTGATACTATATGTATGTAGCTGGTGTTTCTGGTACCAATCGGGACAATGAGGCATAGACATATAATCGTGCTTCGCCTTTTAACCCAATACGATTAGCCTTAAAAGGCGAAGCCATACGACTTAGAACGATTAGTTACTATTGTAACCTCTAGATTCTATGAGTATAGGCGCAGCCTTTTTAAGTGTCCGGCCTCAGGTCCTTTACATACTTGAAGAAAAGCTGTTTGTAGGGAGCAGATCGGTCCGCCGGCGCCCGAATATATGGGCTGGGCCCGCGGACGTTGATTGAGGCCCACGCTGTGGTGGGCTGGGGATTTACAAATTTCAGTGCACGGCTCACGCCTAGGGGATAACCCAATAGAGCGATGTAGCCTTTAAAAGGCTGCGCCTTATACTTCATAGATCTAGAGTTATCAATACGTAAACTAATCGTTGTCTCTCCTGGCACTCATTTGGTATTCTTGCATTGATTTCTTAAATATGTATATGTAAAAACGGATGTGAATAATTACTTTACAGTTAAAATAAGTAATAATAAATGTATAAGTTCATATTATTTTGCCGTTTTAGGTTTGCGATTACGTCACTTCCGGTTTAGTCACTTTCCTGTTTAAAAATATTACCCTCGTGTAGAAGGATGGCAGACATGTGCATCTTCTGATTGTAATCCGCTAGCATCCACATTGAAAGCATCTAAGAGGCAATGCCGTAAGTTTGTTTTAATCAATGCAAGGACATGTTTAAGATAATATATTAGAGTTGGATCTAGTTATAAAAATAATGTTTTGATGTGTTGTTTTAAAAACTTTTTGGTTAGCAATTGTGCTACAAACTAAAATCAATGCAATTGGCATCAGAATGTCTTCATACAGTGTTAGACAGTTTATATTATTATTTACAACTATGTTACAACATTGCTGTGTAGTCAAATGTACATTCAGTATTTTTTTGTAGGCCTATCTTTTATTTGCAGTTTTCACCGTCTCGTTTTAATGAGGAATTTGTGACAGTAACAAAATTGGTCAACCTTACTACGGACTGTCTTCATTGGCTACGGTTTAACTCGCTGTTAAGTCAGAGTTACAACACACTGCACCGAGAATACAGTGAAAGGAAGCTTGGATGTTTTGAGAGTGCGTCGCCATGGCAAGGAAACAGATGATCTGTCTAGGCGCACGTCTAAGAACATCAAAACTTCAGACTCCGTCAAGTGCAAGCGCGCCCGGCTGAAGCAGAAGCTGCAAACTGGTGAAGAGTTCATATCGCTGCCAGGTCGGGCCTAAGCTAAACAAATGGAAAAAGTCTCTAGAGAGGGCAGAAAGGGCAACAGGCTGCTCAAACTAAATTGGCACGACTACAAGAATAGACCAGAGTGGTACGTGTAACCCTCCTAGACGGAAGCTTAGAAAAACTGCAACCCACGGTGTAAGAACTTCAGCTGTTGGAAAAAAGACGCAAAAAAGAAAATATAAAGCGATGCAGCATGTTGTCGAAGACAAGGGACAATTTCTGAATCTATGAAAAGGATGAAAAATAACCGCAAACAGTGAATACGTTAATCGCCAGAATCGACCTTGAGAACCGATTCTCCTTCCTCACCAGTTACCCAAGTTGGCTCCCTCAATTAAGGCAAAGTCACATGACACGTTTCAATGACATTGGCAATCCAGCGGAGGAAGACGACTATCACCACAACCTCGATCCGAGCAAAGGAAAATGATGACAGTAAAACAACCATCGCCACCACTTTACATTGACCAACATAAAGCTGAGACAAAGGCGAAGGGTTAGTAGATGCTAAACTCCACCATGCACGCTTAATCATGCTCCGTACGTAATATACTCCGCTACATTTCCCCTCAAACTGGCCACACCCATGGTCCAACTTAGGGGAAAGCTTTGGCACAAGTATTTGGGACACGACGAGGAGACCTTTGTAGACTATTAGGGCACTGCTACCATCGATTGACAAGGCCATGAGGAATCTTATCGGGCATGGTAACTCCTTCATTTCTGCCAGTGCAGCCAGTGAAGTTAACCTCACAGCACCCCAAGAGTGGACCTCATGACCAAATGGCTGGAAAAGAATCGAAAGCGAACAGGATTATTAAACGCCAATAACGATCGGATGCAATGGTACAAACACAGGCCCCAATCTGGCTGATAAGACAAAAGCATAGAGAAACTACAGGAATATGCAAAGGTGAAGAATCCTATGCGCACCCAAGAAGATCATATGAAAGGTCAATCGAATATCAGCGCTTAGCTACAACTTTTCGAAAAGCATTTCAGCCAAGAGTAATTCATTAAGAAGTTACAACGATAACTTTGAGAGATTACTACTGACGGAGATTGCAAAGGTGCCTAAAAAGATGGATAATCGGACCGGTATGTCCTACAAACTGAGAATACACCTCTCACAGCCAAGCAGCGAAAAAATGGCATTGTGGAAGCCAAATACAAGTCAGACACCCTCCAATTACGGACATATAACAAGAGAGACATGTAAATATGTACTGCAGTGGTCACGGCTACAAGAAAAAACAACCGTGCTTCCTCCCTCGAGTACTTTTTCAACTTTATGTAGCTACGAGGCAAGAAAGACGCAACTTGACCCAATAGCCTTATAATATCAAACGGCAGCACAACAGACACCCACAAACCTGACAAATCACATTTTCACGGAACTTGAACCACAGACTAACCGAATCTCAAGTTCCCACCACAGGAACAATATTGCTCAAAACAATACAACGAACCCAGTCTCGGTTTCACACACCGGATATTTCCACTACCAACAACGACCTAAAAAATAACACCTGCTCCGATTACATAACAACACCCATCCCCTATAGAAAGAGTGTGACATTCAGAAACAAATCACTCAAGATAGAAAGGCCTTTCCTCAAAAGAAAAGGATAATAAGAATTTCAAACGTGCACAACCAAAAAATGTGTGCCTTCCAGCTCCCACCCATATGCAAAGACTGCAGAAGTCCCCTGTGATGGTGCTTTCGAATGCTAACAGCGACCGTTACCATAGATACCGGCCAATGCCCCTTGAGCCCACCTCTCAAACTGTCAAGGCTCTCCACCGTCGAGAAAAACAGGAAACGGAAGAGGTGAGGATCATCACCGACATGGCTCTGTCGGTTTTGGAGCAAACATGCACAAGAAGTTTCGGTCCCAGGCAACAAGATGGAGTCAGGGTTCATAAATGCTCAAAAAAAATCTGTCATCGCAAAGCTATTACCCCAAGGTTTCAAAGGACACTGGCCATCAAGACTATGTAATCCTGGGACAAATGCCCAAAGAGACAACTATCGCATCAAAAAATATAAGAACAAAGACCAAAGATCTATTAAGAAAAACGGTAACACCGAATGTGAAAGAAAAGCGAACAACCATTACACATTATACCCATCTCAGAACCTGCTCCAAAAACAAAAAAGCTCATTAGCAACCAATACCGGCAAGCAGGCAAAGAAAAAGAAAATTCGGAAATCGAACAAGATACAAATCCTGGTACGAGAACACAGATTTTCATCTCTCCCCCACTCAATTGAGTGTCATAGAGACCGATAATCAGGATCTCAGAGATATCCAAGACACCGAAAAACGCTGTTTTTTTCATCAGACCCTCATCTCCAATCAACAATTGCAGAGCACATCCCAAGAACATGAGGAACGAACCAGAGGCAGAAATACTACTTGCTGCTTGGAAAAGATGTTCTCAGCGGCACAAAACAAAAAAAGTAAACAGAAAGCAGTCAACGGCACCACATACGCAACAACCCAAATGTTGAACCCAACGTCTGGAACTGTGGAATTGTGAGTGTAAAGTGAATCAGAGGGAAAGTGATACTGCATGGTAATATAATACATAAACCAACAGATCAACAGTCAAGACAAATGTGCTGGGACAGCGGTCGCCATCACAAATCGTTCAATAACCCTGCTACCAGCTTCCATGCCGTTCAAGGAGACATATCAAAGCTTGGAACAGCACCCGAGAGAATGCGGACTAGGACATGTTTCAACCGTTACTGGACGGACAACAAACCTCTTCCATTCAGTGGAGACACCCATCTATGAGATAATGGACACAAACAGTCTACAGAGACGACAATAGTGCTAAACAGTATGGCCTCGCCTCCATTGCCCTCAGACAAAAGAAAGTACGAGCAGGCCTTTACCAAATATAGAAAAGAGCAGGCAACTCAATCGGTTTGGCAATCCCGTGCAACGAACGCTTGAAAAGAAAAACGAATGCCAGAACAGATACGTGACATTCGGATGAAGAAGGATCTCTGCCAAATGGACATCGCGAAGGAAAAAGCAACCACACGCTTGAGGAGAAGAGGATTGCTGGTCTCCCAACGTTTGGAAAGTTATATTCAACCCTCATTAACGCCAAGCTTGGAGGATGAGCCTCGATCAATGCTAGAAACGAGGACGACTCAAGCACTCTCATTGCTTACGCAGAGAGAACCATAGTTCGCCCAAAGGAAGCCCACATTTCCTTAACTGCTCACACGGATACATCCACATTGAGCAGGTGAGGAACACCAAGGCACGTTTCACCTGAA